>CANUEP010180815.1:0-19492 GCA_947857235.1 Jatropha podagrica | reverse complement strand
TAATACCAATAAGTCGCGGCCACTGCCTGTTATACCCTTCAAATAGCCTAACTGTGGCTGAAAATGGGTTCAGTTGGCATACCCAAAACTTCCTGAGGTATTAAAATGGACTCTATGTTATATAAATGTCTAACTGTATGTTCTGCAGATATTTGGCTCTGATACCAACAAAAGTTGAGGACCGTTTAACACACACAAACATACAGAAAATAATTACTGATTCGAAATAATTACTGACTCATTTATTCATAGAAAATAATATAAATTAATAATAGTGCATATTCAGAATATGGTTCATGGCGTTGTTAAACCCCAGTGTTGCCCTTCAGGGTTGCCCCTTATCCAACATATTCCTCATTGCGAGAGAATAGTTTTTTCAACTAAAACAGTAATAGAGTCCATATAATATATATTGAGTATTTCTAATTGAATGTATTAAGTATGAATAAAAAGGAGAATGTGATAATTTTAATAAGTTGTAAGTTAAGTGATTTTAAAATAATGAGTATTTAAGTGATAAAATGTTTTGTGTAAAGAATTGTGAATCATTAACATGATCATTTGTGAAAGAAAGATTGATTTTTGGGCTCTACTATATATGATTGAAATATAGTAAAATGATATTGATATTGATATGTGAGCATGCTAGGGTTATCAACCCATTCTGTTATATGAAAGCTATGATCATCTGCTAGGGTTGTCAGTTCTTATAAATAGACGGACGCGCTTATTATTTGTGGCAGTGCTTGCACAGGCCACGGTTATGATATGTGTTAGTGCCTGCACAGGCCACGTATATGTGATATATGGTAGTGCTTGCACAGGCCACGGTTATGTGATATGTGGTGGCGGTTTCACGGGCCACGGTTAAATATATCTAGTTATATTTCTTTTTTGTATGTGTACGAGCCCTTAATTAAGAATGAAATTTTATTCTGCTATAAGAAAGGGAAGATATATTTGTATTTATGAATTTCTTAACTAAGAACGTAATCTTATTTTGTTAAAGAGGAATCAGAGATATATTTGTATTTATGAAATTTTTCTTACTTTTGTCAGATTATGAATTTATTTTCAAGAATGAACTTGTTTATGATTTTTGAGATATCTTAATTTAATCTGTATACTTTTGATATTTTTATATTTGATTTCAGTACTTGAAATTATATATTAAGTTTGTTGCTTAGGCACCGTTATTTATTGTACTACTAAGTTATTTAGCATCAATGAGTGATATACTCAGCGCGTCGATTTCTATCACACGCAGGTTAGGGACAATCGGTGCTACTCGAGGACTGGAGGCTTAGCATAAGAGAAGGAAAATTTATCTTGGGTAGAACATGTATAGGGTATATTATGGCATATATAAAAATATTGTAAGAGATTGACTTATATATATTGAGTTTGCAAATTAATGAGATTTATGATTAATTAAGAAGTTATATCTTATTGTGAATTTACGGTGTGCAATTATTTATAGTTAATTCTTTGAATGAATGGTAATATAATATGATAGAACCTAAGTTGATTGATGGAAGTATTTAGAAGTATTGTGTGATTTGTTGTATTGAATTGGAGTTTTAGGGTTCGGAGGAATTAATGTTGGAAGTGTTTATGTTTTCTTTGTGTGGCAAGTAAATTTTTAGGAGAAACTCTTGCAAATTTACCGTGAGAAATTTTCCTTAAATATTATTTTTAAATTTTAAATTACTTGCCTCCTTATGAAAACTTAGTCATTTCTAATACATGATCTGTAATTATTTAGTAAGATGAGACGGTTCTCCGGCACCGAATGTGGCATTTGTCGTCCTGTCCTCCGAGATTGGGCAATGGGTGTTACATTAAGTCCAAGTTCCAAGGATCCAGTCAATCAGCTAAGGCTCCGAATACCAACATGAATACAACAACTGCTGTGAACCTTCAATCATAATAGGAGGACCAATGCACCTCCTAATCTCCAAAACATGCCACCTCTTGAGGATTTGTATATGATCGAATCTAGAATAACTTCTGTAGAAGTGCTAGCTGAATTTGAGGTAGAAGAAGAAGGGAAAAAGAAGAATAAGAAAAGGGACAAGCTACTAAGGTGTAGAAAGAGGAGGACGATAAAAAGAAATAGATACAGCAAGGAAGAAGAGGACCCTACTAAGCAGTAAGGACCTACATATGGAAAAGCTTCGAGGAAGCCAAAGACCCTGCTGACATGTGTTCCTATTATTAAATTTGTTTATGATGAACTGTTAAACATTGTGTAATGTAATGAAATTTAGTTTTGCTTACTCGTTTGATATTTCTCCTAATATTTTCGTTCATCAAGTGGATAAACATACGCGCACATTTGACATTAATTCGTCATGCATGCTTGATTTTAATATAAATACGAAAGAAATCCTTCAAATTTGTTAATTGGGCCTAGCCTAATCTAGAGGTAACCATGAAATTTTGAAGTCTACTCAGAGACAAAATAGAAGGTTATGCATGGAGTTATACCAAGGACAGATGGATCCATACCCCAATGTGCAATGCCTTGGTATCCTAGGGAGCAAGCCAATATGAAAAAAATGATTGACAATGAAACAAGTTAGAAGGGAAGTAGAAAATAGATTGTCGCTGCATTTCAGAAAGTTGTTCTTTTTTCATCAACTACCCAACTTCATTTCAAGTCTCTGAGAAAAATTGGCAGGGCAGATATTTGTGCAGATTGCAGAACTCCAATCCAAGCATCAACAACAAATGACCAAAATAATACATCTTTAATCAGCTAACGGAGATGGCAAACAAGCCTTACAATGCTTGACATTGCAGTTCATAACCTTGAACAGACAGCCATCCAAGAAAGGTCAAGCGATGTTTTGGCGAGAGATGTATTGATGAAGGAAGCTGAGAATATTTTGGAATTGATCTGCACAAAGGTTTGAAGAGTTTGCACGAGCAAAGAAAAATCTACACCATGATTCTTTTCGCTGTCAATAAAGAGAGATCAGTTTTCTCCTATGGAAAAGTGGTGACAACAGGTCTGTTCTCAAGGTAGGATTGCTGCAAAATCCTTAAAGATTGTTGAACACCAAGTAGGCGGCTGGGTTTTCATTGCAAATTTGAGGTCCCTTATTGTGTGGAGATGAATAACTTAATTCAGCCTCGATAAGAAGATAAAATGTCGTTGAGTATCATTAATCAACATTAAGTCATCTACAACAAATGGGGTAGTAAAAAAATTGTGAACAAAAAAAAAGGAAAAAAAAAATACAAAAGTAAAAGAAGAACAGAAAAACAGAAGCGAAAAAGAGAAAAAAAAAAGAAAAGAAAAGAGGAAGAAGAAGAAGAAGAATAAAAATAAAAGAAAGAAAATGTTTTGATGAAAATGACTGAGAATCATTTTATTTTGAGCCATTAGATGGCTACATGAGGTATTATAACACAACCAGATCTACAAATGGAGCAAACCCTACTTACCGATATATCGGTTAAAAAACCGCAATACCAGTGGCAACAGATATGCAATGCTTGCACGTAATGATAGAATTTGAAATTTTGAAACGTTAATGGGTGAAAGAAGCATTATCAAGAGTTATTAGCATTCCTAGGTAGGAAGAGGCAAGGCCTTGATTCCCGATTCATGGACCAACTTTATAAGAGTAAGATTGCCAAACATTTCAATAAGCGAGTCAGAACAAAGATGATGAAGTTAGGAAATATGATTCTGCAACAGATGAGGTCGAATGCTCATGATATAAAAGGAGAAGTTTAATACCAAATTGGGTGGATCCATTCTTAATCAAGAAGATGTTTTTCAAAGGCACAGTGAAGTTATTAGACACGAAAGGCAATAAGTTCACCAAATCGATCAGCATGGATAGGCTGAAGAAATTTTATCTGTAACTCAAAACATTATGGCCAAGCCCATTAATAAATTCACCTTTTGTGTTATTATTAACTTTAATGTGTCATGCTGAGTTCATGTTAATATGCAAATGTCATGAATTTACTTTGGTGAAATGAAATAGCAGGAATTATATCAAGCATCTCAAATAATAAAATGATTCATTCATAGGTGCATACATTCATATAACTGCCCTTTTCTAGCACATTTCATCAAAAAACGGGGCAGGAATATTTACATGCCAAATGCTAATAGAAATCTAGCTGTTAGCAAATTAGCCAACTCTAAATTAGCACTGACTCTAGAATAAGCTTGTAGCAAAAAAAGGTACAAGTCAGAAGAAGAGGTATCAACCACACCAGGGATGAGTACAGTCGTGTGATTGGGCCAAGTGGAAATGAAGTGAGACAAAAATTGTCGAGTGATAAGGCCACCTACAAATCGCCTGTAGTCGGGGACAGTTTGGCGATGACCATACTGTCGTGCAAGGGATATAAGAGGAGACGGTGACACATTCCGGATACCACCATGGATAGGTCCATGTAGTTCCTTGAGCAATGAGATCTTAGAGTATGATAGTCCAATCTTCTAGGGTCACTCTAGTCAAGTGGAATTGACGATGGATGTGGACTCATTGTCCATAATTAGGTATTAAATGGTCCGATGGTGGATTCATCACTGTAACTTCTTGAAAGCCCACAACTGTAGATGCACAAGTAAAAATGAGATAAAAAGAAAAAAAGAAAAGGTAAAAGAAAAGGCCCATCAAGTCGAAAACCCGCAACGGCGACTTAAGCAAAATTTAGAGCATAAAAGAAAAGCACGTTAAGTTCAAAACCCACAAGGGTTGCTTAAGCAAAAGTTAGGGCATAAAAGAAGAGCTCGTTAAGTCGAAAACCCGTAAGGGCGACTTAAGCAAAAGTTAGAGCATAAAAGAAAAAGCTCGTTAAGTTGAGAACTTGCAAAGCAGCTTAAGAAAAAGTTAGAGCGTGCAAAATAAAAATAATGATAAAAGAAAAATTCATCTACCTGCAGTTGAAGTAGGCTTCCCATCGGACCAATCACCGAAGTGGGATCTTGGACACATTCCCCTCGCCAGGTGAGTGTTTCAGTAAGGACAAGAGGAAACGGTGTACAACACCTAGCCATCTGTTCAACTATAGGTACCAATCTAAGGCTACCATATCTTTCAACACCGCTGGGTAACAAGTATTGACTGAGAACACAAAGACATACAAGTGAAGACCAAAATGGGCTAGCATGGTCAAGAAGGGGTCACAGGGGCACAATATCGACTCAAAGCTCATAGGCAGGAAGTTCACGGAGCATGGTCTATATTCAACTAGGGCAAAATCGAGATCTCTCTGACTTTTAGCCGTTTGCTTGAAAGGATGCTAAATTCCTCAAATAATGGACAAATCTCAAAGTCGTTATGGCAAAATAGATTGTCAAAGGGATCAAAATGGTTGATCAACCATTGCATCAATCCAGATTGGATCCGAATGTTTTGGTAATAACTTATGCCCTTGAGTTTAAAAGGGGATAGCAGCTCCCAATTATCGCGACTAAAACTTCAGAATAATGCTTCAAATGCAAGTGCCAAGGATTGATCAATGGAAAGTGAAACAGTGAGAAGTCTGGAATTTTTTTAAGAGAGAAGAGTTGCGAAGCACAATGAATATGTCATGGGTCTTTATTGCACAAGAATGAAAAGACAATGTGATGGTTGGCTATCACTTCAGCTTTAGTTGGCCACCAATTTAACCTTAATATTCTTTAAATAATTTAATAAATAGCTATAAAGATGCTAATACAGTAATATCAATCATGATATGAAAAGAAGATTATCTCTTTATAAGGATATTCCCTAAACTCGGCCTACAGTACAAAAGCAAAAAGGGAAGACTGTAGCAATCAACTCAAGGGGCTTTAGACATTGACTCCTTCTACCTCTTGACCAGCAGACTCCCTTGAGTCCTTGCCATGGGTTTCATCGGCCTCAATAATCATCATATGTCAACACTTGACACCTCGACCAACATGTTTACCTTGTGGTTCTCCTCTATAATGATTGACAGTGGGCCTCGCACCATTCTTTGCATATATATATATATATATATATATATATATATATATATATATATATATATATATATATATATATATAAACATAAATAAATGCATTTCATGCATACATGGCATATACATTGCATATTCTTATGTTGTGTAGGCTTATAACAGCATGCTCGACCGACAGCCTCGACATGTGTAGTTGGAATCATGATGTCGTTCGTAACTGGATCAGCTCTCAAATTCTTTTTCATGGATAATGGAAAGATAATAGGCTTATACTGCACTACAATTGACCTCAAAGGATAAAGTGAGATCAAAGCCCGACATAAGAAGCATTTTAGAATAACTGGGGGTCAGGCCTAAGACAGGCAACATTCGAAGAATAAACTGGGGCAAAACCCACAATGAAAAATCAATAAGAGCGAATTGGGGGCGAGCCCACAATAATAAGAAATAAAAAAATAAATAGGGTAAACCCATAATGAAAAGCCAATCAGAGCAAACTGGGGCAAGCCCATAATAACAAGAAATAGAAAAATAAATTAGGGTAAAGCCCACAATGAAAAGCCATTCAGAGCAAGCTAGAGTAAGCTCCAAAATGAGCAACAGTTGAAGAATAAACCGGGGCAAAGCCCACGATAGAAAAAATAAATTAGAACAAACTCGAGTGAAGACCAGCGATAAGAGGTCATTGAAGAACAAAATGGGGCAAACCCCACAATAAGAAGAAATTGGAAGAGAGCCTGTGAAGAGGAGCAATCAAGAGTAACTACGAAAAGCCCACAATAAGACACAACAAAAAGAATAAAACCAAGGCGAAGTACACAATATAAAAAAGTCCAAAATGGACTAAGGCAAAGCCAACGGTAAGAACCAAAAGAATGAATTGGAGCAAACATAGGTAGAGCATAATAAAAGGGGCTCCAAAAATGACCCTAGAGGTACGAGCGAAACTGCCTCCCCATGGTAAAGGTAGCAGGCACAAAGTGGAGAAGCCTCTCCTAATGATAGAATATGAGTAAAGACCTCATAGGCAACAACTACACAAATAGCCAAGAAATAAAGTCTTGACTCTCTACCAAAGCAGAGGCATCATCGTTGGCCGCAGATGGAATCCCTCAATCATTAGTAAGTCTTCTAAACTCTATTTCAATACAAACTCATATGTTCAACCCACAGTTACATACTGGTCAATAAAGTCGTCCATGTGGCACGCTATAAGTCTCTTGAGGCTAGTCAATTCAATGAAGTTGTCCCGTGTGGTGCGCCGTAAGTCTCTTGAGGCTAGTCAATTTAATCAAGTCATCTCGTGTGGCGCGCCGTAAGTCCCTTGAGGTTGGTTAATTCAATGAATTCGTCTCGTGTGGTGCACCATAACTCCCTATGTGGCTGGTCAATTAAATCAATCATGTCGTCTCATGTGGCACGCCATAAGTCCCTTGAGGCTGGTCAATATAATGAAGTCATCCCGTGTGGCACGTCGTAAGTCCCCATGTGGCTAGTCAATTAAATCGATCAAGTCATCCTGTGAGGTACGTCGTAAGTCCCGTGTGGCTGGTCAACCAAATCATCCTAAGTTCCCCCTAAGCACCATCCAAAAGGATAAATCCCTAGTGGAGAACAAATCCCCAGTGTAAACAATTCACCAATAAAGATAAATCCTCTAGTAGGACAAGTTCTCCAATGAGTTGCATAGTTCTATCATGAACACACACACAATGCATAAAAAAGCTTTCTAGCCAATTGCCCCATTTTACATATTGCGGTACAATTTCCAATAGGTTTACGTGCAATCAAACGCGGACACATATATTTGACTCCCTAATGGATTTACGCGTCCATATATAAGGTTAAATAACATACGTGCACGCCTTCCCAAGCTTAATCAAGGGATTCCTAATCATCATTGGCCAAAAGGCCTTCTTTTCTTTATGGCAAAATTTAATTTTACAGGGATCCCCAAGTTTAATCAGCACATTAGAATTTGGTCTCTAAAAGCATAAACTCCCCAATGAAATTAACGTGATGAATGGTCACCTTTTAGAAAGGAGGATTCCTAGTAAAGTCTGTTTTACCAAAGTCATTGAAAGGTGGCGCAACCACTCCATCAAAAGGTGCCAGATATCAAAGTTGTCGAATGGTGGTGCAACTAATCTTTCGAAAGGTGTCGGATATCAAAGTCATTGAAAAGTGGTGCACCATCCAAAAGGACAACCTTCCCACGGGAAGCATTTCAGAACTTTACGCCAATGTTTGGCATATTGCACCGTTTGAAAGGACAACCTCCCTACGGGGAGCATCAAAACTTTACGTCACCGTTTGGCACATTGCACTGTCCAAAAGGACAACCTCCCAAAGGAGAGCATTTGAGAACTTTACACGGCCATTTGGCGCATTGCACCGTTCGAAAGGAGAACATCCCCATGGGGGGCATTTCAGAACTTTATGCTGTCGTTTGGCGCACTGCATCATTTGAAAGGACAATCTCCTTACGAGGAGAATTTTAAAACTTTATGCCGCTGTTTGGCATACCACATCGTCTGAAAGGACAGCCTCCCCATGAGAAGCATTCCCAAATTTACGCGGTAATTTCCCGCACTACACTTTATTTAGGCCATCGTTTGACACAAATCATTTAGTTTTGTGTTTCAGGTTTACAACGTTCAAGTCATCCAAAGTGACACCCCTCCAAAAGTGGAGCAGCCTAGTTAAAGTCGTCCAATCGTGATGCACTAAATCAACACCCAGAGTGAACCAACTCCCAATTCCTAGCAAAGCTTGCATGTTTCAAATCAAGTCATCCAAAGGATGCAAACCAGGTAAGTATTATTACCACTTACACATCTACTTAACATTTTGATAAAATCTTACTTAAAAAGGAAAATATTATCAAAATGAGGGCAAACTATAGACGCTCAATTTTTGTGCCAAAAATATACCCGATAATGATAGGTTATACTGCTAAGAAGAGGTTGAAGCATCCTAAGAACTTAATCCCGGAGCAATGATCCGAGTCTAGGAAGTGCAACCCTTAGCACCTTTTTCATATTTTTGGCAAAACGGGACCCAAAAGCACATCTCAAATTTGCCCGAATGTGCCCTAGTGTCCTATGTCACTTTGCATCACCCGGACCAATTTTATGATAATCAGGTCAATTTGCTGGTGGGGCCCACTGTGGACCTAGTGGGGCCCATTAGGATCCTTTAGGGGCCCATTGGTGGTGATGACATTTCTCATGGCAGAACAAGTTTGGTACGTCTAATTGATTCGATTCTTGAACTAATCATCCTAAGGTAACATATTGGATGCATTGGATCTTTTTCACGTTTTCGGGGTTTGTGCCGAAATAGGGTCTAAAAATGAGTTCCAAATGCACACGGGATAAGTTTTCATGACTTACACCGATGCATGTACTATTTGAAATGGGTTCGTGAAAAATTGAAAATCGAATCGTTTGTGGGACCCACAGATGGGACCCATCAATGGGGCCCGCATGCCACATGGGCAGTGAATAGTGCGAGAACACACATTTGCCTATAAATTTATCTCTAACTCTAGGGTTAAGGGGTTGGCATTTTGGTTGGCATTTTTGGTTAGCAATTGTTAGTTTGAGTGAAAACCAAGAGAAAAAAAACACAAAAACAACAAAATCAAATCAAAAATACGATCTAAAGTCAATTTCTTCATAAAAATCTTAGGATTTTTATTAGTTTGTGAGTTTGGAAGTTTGATTATCACGAAGTCAATATGTTCTAAGATTATAAACACTTCCAAAACTGAAATCAACACAAATTCGGATCATCTTCAAAGATCAAGTGTTCATGAGGTGGTCTTCATCAACTTTAAGCAAATCAATGATTTTTCTTCTAAACCAGGTAAACTGAGAGTCTAAAATAAAAATTGAGTTATTTGTGAGAGAGACACACAAAAGCTCAATTTTACTGAAATATCCAGCTTTCTATGCTAATCTGGTTTAAGGAAGTTGCAACTAACATAAGGAAGTGCATCTAGCGCACACCAATTGAATTTGACTCGCGTTAGTTGAGCCCAAAAATCTCTAGATTTTTGGTTTTCATTCATTTTCGAGCTTCTAATGTTTATGGACTCTTGTTACCTTGGTATGGGTTGAAAATCACTTCCAATGGTGTGAGAGCAATAAATCAGAAGCCAAATTATCAAAACATTGGGTTATTTGTGAGAGCAATCCGAAAAAAAACCCATTTTTGCTGAAATCTGCAGATTTCTAGGGTGCTCTGGCACTAGTCAGATTCATCTGGCGCAGGACACTTGAATCTCGCGTGCGCCAATTGTATCTAGCTCATGCCACTTGAATTCAAAAATCTATAGATTTCTTGTTTTTTCTACATTTTTAGATTTTTCAATGTTTATGAACTCCAATTATCTTGGTATGGGATGAAAGTCACTTCTAGTGGTGCTAGCACATTAACTCAAAATTCAAATAACTTAAAAACACCAAACCATGCCTAGATTCTGAGATCAAAGTGGGTTAAGGGCTAAGGGCTAAGGGCTAAGGGTTGAAAATCCACGCTTGATACGGATGAGTACGTTAACGATTTTAATGTTGTTTCTTGTAAGGATTTGTGAATTTTATTCATCTAACAAGATGAACATTGTGATCATGAGTTTGGAATAATATTAAAATTGTTATATTTTTATTTTTGTAATTATTTATCTATGTGTGTTTAATTATTGTTCTATAATATTTATTATGTGTTGTTTATCTAATCTACTAACATCACTAACATTTCTGATATTAATTTATATTCTGCCATTTTATTATTTGTTATCTATTTTGAGTAATTTATTTTATTATCGAACTAACATTTGTGTTTTAATGATTTCTAGTTAAATTTTGCATTAATCATATTGTATGAATGTTTGAATATGGTATAATTGTTGTTATTGTTTGTTTAATATTCTGAGTTTAATGTTATTTTTATCTATATGGATTGTAATAATTTTATTTTTATTGATTTGTATTAATTAAAGGGGAAATGGGAATATGTAATGGGAATTAATGAGGTATAATGTATTTTAATAGGAAGGATTGTAATTTTTTTCTCCTCCCTCCTTTGTGAATATTTAATTTTCATGTTGGATGAATGTTTAACTGTGATAATTTGCATGGATGACATTGTTTTCAAAATTGCATAAAATGATTTTACATCTCAAATTAAATTAATACCACAGTTAATAAACAATAAATATTCAGACAACTAGGAGGCTAGTTTATACTGGACGGAATGGGTGCCTAACACCTTCCCATCTTCGTACCCAACTCCCGAATGCACTTTGGTTAAAACTAGATTAATTGATTCTTTGGAATTAATTAATTCAAAAATTTTATTCCTAATTTAATAAAATAGGGTGGTTACTTCGAACTTTTTCAAAACCTTACCAAAGTAAGGAAACATTTTCCTGAGGATTAGAATGGGATTTGATAAAATAATTTTTGTAAATTAAAATGAACCAAGGCTGTTTGATTTGATTTACTCAGGTGACTCTTGAAAAAATCATAAGATGCTGCGTGGAAGCTTCGTCGTCCTCACCGCTAGTGAGAGAAGCATAGCTACGCTTAATATGGACAAGCATATTATACTCATATGGACTAGTTTTTAGATTGCTATTTTGAGCATTGAAATCGGATCTGCGGTCGCTAACATCATGGAAAAGATGAACTATGAAGAAGGGAAAGGTCTAGGAACGAATCAATAAGGAATCACAAAGTTGGCTAACGTTCACACACAAAGAAACCGTATGGGAAGGGGATTTAAAGCTGGGTACAAGCCATCGAAGATATATGGGTGGCTTGACATGGATGGAAACTTCGTCCGTTTGAGTGGGCATTCTTGTCCATGTTTGCCAATAAAGCCTTTTATGTACAAAAGGAAGACATACCCTGGGTTGGAAATATTTGTAGATCTAATTGACATCTTGACAGTTGTTCATTGGGAGCCAAAGGTTGAGCCAAAGAAAGAAGGAGAGGTAAACACACCTAAACTAAAGGGGTATAAAGGGCTGTAAGCAGCTACAGAAGAAGAGGAGAAATGAGATGAATAAGAGGAAGGGGGCAGTCTGAGGCAAAGAGGATAGGAAAAGGAAGGCAATTGCTAAAGAGGAAGAAGACCCTATGGATCAAGTGCTGAAAGCAATCCGAGCCTACGTTGAAGAGAGTTGTGAGGAACCTGAAACCCCTATTGATGTGTCTATTTCTATTAATGATGGTTTTGATTGTGCTGATGATCCCATTCATTGAGTAGATAAGCTCAATTTGACATAAATTCATCATGCATGCATGAATTTAATATAAACAGAAAAAATCTACGAAATTTGTTAATTGGGCTTAACCTAATGCCAGAGTTAATCATAAAATTTCAAAGCCTACTTAAGGACAAAACAAAAGATTTTGCATGGAGTTACAAAGACATGCCTGGCATAGCAGATCTATAGCAGAGCATAAAATTCCTTTAAATCTTGAATCCAAGCCAATTAAGCAGAAGAGAAGAAGATTGCAACCAGAGTAAGCTAAGGAAATAAAAGAAGAGTGACCAAATAGATAGATGCAAGATTTTGGGAAGTAGTTCACTATTTAGAATGGTTAGCAAATATCATCCTAGTTCCTAAGAAAGACAAAAGGCTCAGGATGTATGTGGACTATAAGGATTTGAACAAGGTGTCACTAAAAAGATGACTTTCCTCTTCCCCATATCGACATCTTGATCGACAATCCAGCAATGATGGGATGCTGTTTGACCATGGATGATTTCTCGGGATATAATCAGATAATCATGGCATTACAAGACAAAGCCAAGACAGCCTTCATAACAGAATTTAGTACGTTGGGGCAACTTACTAGAGGATGGCGACCACACTATTTTATGACATGATCCTTAAGGAGTTAGAGGTGTATATTGAAAATATGATTGTCATGACGAAGAAGCTAGAAGAACATCTAGCAATCTTAGAGAAAATCCTAGAAAGAGTCATCAAGTACAAGCTGCGATTAAACCCAAAAAATTATGCATTTGGGGTGACTTTAGAAAAAGTGTTAGGGTTTGTCATGGAGCCCAAAGGAATCGAGATAGATCTAGGCAAGATCAAAGCTATCCAATAAATGGATCCACCTAAGATTAAAGAAAAACAAATGAGAAGTTTTCTAGGGAAAATTCAGTACATCAATAGGTTCATATCAAAGTTATCTATCGTGTGCGACCTGATTTTGAAGCTTTTATGGAAAGATCAGCCATTCAGATGGAATGTTCACTGTTAGACATCCTTTGACAAAATCAAGGAGTATTTGTCAAGTTCCCTGATTTTATTTCCACCAAAGCCAAAGAAACCCTTAATTCTATACTTAACAATGGAAGACACTAGAATGGGAGCCAAGTTAGCATAAGCTAATGAATCTAGTGTTGAAAAGGTAGTGTATTATTTGAGTAAAAAGCTTCTTTCAAATGAACAAAAATATGACTTGATAGAAAGAACTTGCTTAGTGATGGTCTGGGCTACTAGAAGGCTTTGGCATTATTTTTAGTCTTACAAGGTGATAACAGTATCAAGGATGGATAGAGTTAGGTACTTGTAAGGTATGCCAACATCAGTAGGGAAGCTAGCTAGATGGTTAATCTTGCTTTCATAATTCGATAAAATGCCACTAAAGAAAACCATTAAAGGATGAGCGGTTGTAGATTTCCTAGTGTCAGATCAGGTGGAAGATAATGAAGAATGGGAGATCGATTTTCCCCATGAGCATTTGAATGCGATAGAGAAAAAAGGGTGGAAGCTCTATTTTGATGGTTCAAATGACAGGAGAGAAAGAGTAGGTGTTCAGTTGGAATCCCCATAAGGAAAAGTCATCATGATGCTGAAGCAATTATACTTTGCAGTCATGAATAACATGGAAAAATTTAAGGATTATTTATTTGTGTTAGAAGCTTTGATCGCAGTTAAAGCTAAAGAAGTGGAAGTCATTGACAATTCTAAATTAGTCATTAAGCATGCTAACAGAAATTGGGAAGTTAAGGAAGACAAGCTGAAACCATACATTGATTATCTGCATGTTATTATTTAAAGCTTCGAAAGAGTGACCTTTACTCACATTAGCAGAGTGAACAATCGAGTATTGGATGCACTGGCTAATCCAGCATCAGCTCGGGAAAACATATCGATAATGCCTAAAAAGCCATTTGTGATGTCTTTGAGTAGCATCGCATGTTACAAAGATAAAAGAATCATGGAGATCAAGGCAGATGAGCAACCTTGGTTCTATGATGTCCTGTAATGGATGCCAAAAGGGATATATCTAGATTTAGCTGCTAGATATGACAAAAGACCTATACAACCCTTGGCGTTATAGTTCCCAATCTTGGACGGGCAGTTGTACAAAAGAATGTCAGATTGAGTGATGTTAAGATGTGTATCAAAGAAGGAAGCTGAAGGAATCATGGAGCAGATCCATGTAGGCGTTTACGGCACCCATATGATGGGAGAGCAGTTGCAAAAAAGATCCTTGGCAGGGATTTTACTAGTCAACAATGGAAAGGGATTGTATTTCTTTTGTGAAAAGGTGCTTCAAGTGTCAAATACATGGATACCTTAATCACATTCCTCCCTTAGAATTACATTCTTCCATTTCTCCATGGCCATTCACAGCTTGGGGAATAGATATCATTGGCAAGATTTCACCACCTACTTCTAACAGGCATGAATTTATAGTCGTCGTAGTAGGCTACTTCTCAAGATGGGTTGAAGCAAAACCACTCTAGCATATCAGCACCAAGCAGATGGCCAGATTTATTGAGAAGAATCTGATTTGCAGATATGGGATTCCATATCATGTAGTGACGAACAATGGGGTTCAATTTCAGGCATAAGTAAAGATCTTCTTAGAAGAGTATGAAATCAAGCACCATAAGTCTTCATTATATAGAGCACAAGCTAATGGAGTAGTGAAAGTTGCAAATAGGAACATCAAGAAGATATTGAGAAAAGTGGCTGAAGATCATCATGAATGGGCTAACAAGCTACTATATGCCTTATGGGGATACCGTACCATAACCAAATTTGTAAATGAGGCAACCCTTTACTCTTTGGTTTATGGAATAGAAGTCATACTACCAATCTAAATTGAAGTGAAGTCCTGTGTAGTGATGGAATCAAAGATTTTGGAATACCAATGGGCTAAAGGTTGTTATCAAGAGTTAGCATTCCTAGATAGGAAAAGGCTCAAGGCCTGGTCCATGGATTAGCTTTATAAAAAGAGGATTGCTAGGCATTTCAATAAGAGAGTTCAACGAAAATTGCTAAGAGTATGAGATTTGGATTTGAAATATATGAGGTCAAAAACTCACGACCGAAGGGGGAAATTCAAGCCCAATTAGGAGGGCCCATTGTTGATCAAGATGATGTTTTTAAAGGGTCCAGTGAAGCTATCGAACATGGAAGGTAATGAGTTCACTAAACTAGTCAACCTTGATAGGTTGAAGAGATTTTATGTGTAGCTTGAAACCTTTGCCAAGCCTATTAATGAAATTCACCTTTTGTGATAGTATTAGTTTTAAAGCTTGTTATGATCAAGTTATGTTAATGTGTAAATGTGTGAATTTACTCTAATGAAGAAAGAATAGCGGGAATTATATCAAAAATTCAATTAAAAGAGACAATTAATTCATAAACAAGTGCATACATTCCTTGAAATTGCACAAGTTATCCATTTCATTTCATTAGAAATCAAAAACTAGTGCGTCTATATGTTAAATACTAATTGAAGCCTCATTGTGAATAAATTCATCGATTTTGAATCATCATCAAATCTAGAGTAAGCTTACAGCCAAAGTTGATACGAGTTTGAGGAGGAGATATTAGCCAATCAAAAATAGATACGATTGCGCGATTAGGCCATCTGGAAGTAAAATGAGACAAGAATTGCCGAGTAATAAGGCCACCTTCCAGCCATGTATAAATAGGGATAGCTTGATGACGATCATACTGCCATGCAACTCAATTGGGATAGCAAGCCACTGCTATGGTCAGGCCACACAGAGGCAAATAAGGCATGTAAGAAGAGATTGTGACCCACTCTATGTCCCACCAGGGGCACTCCATCTAACTCCTTTAGAGGTGAGACCTACGAAAATGATAGTCCAGTCTTCTACGATCATACCATCAAACAACGTTGATGACAGACGTAGACCTGTGGTTTGTAGTTGGATATTAAATGGTCTGATGGTGGAGTCATCACCTGCAACTTCTCAAAAGCCCACAATTGCAAATGCATAAATAAAAAATAAAAAAAAGAAAGCGAAAAGCTCGTTAAGTTGAAAACCCAAAAGGGCGACTTAAGCAAAAATTGGAGCACTAAAAAAAAAAGCTCATTAAGTTAAAAATCCGAAAGGGTGGCTTAAGAAAAAGTTAGAGCATATAAAAATAAGAAAAGAAAAAGTAAAGAAAAAATGCATTTACTTATAGTAGGAGCAGACTTCCCATCAAACCAAGCACCAAGGTACGATACCAAGCACGATCCCCTAACCATATGAGTGTTTCTGCCATCACAAGTAAAAATGGCATACAGTGCCCAACCATCTATTTGATTATTGGTACCAATTTGAGGCTGCCATAGCCGTCAATACCATTGAGTATTAGGTAGTGACCGAGGATACAGAAGCAAGCAAGAGGAGACTAGAAAGGACAAGTACATGTTCATTGCGTGATCAACAAAGGGTCACAGGGGCATGACATTGACTCCAAGTTCATATGACGGAATTTGATGGACTGAGAAGCTGAAAGCAAATAAGACTTGTGAAGCACGGTCTATATTTAATTGGGGCAAAGTAGGAATTTCCCCAATCTCTAGTCTACTGAAAATGATGCTGAATTCTTCAAACAATGGACAGATCTCAAAGTCATTATGATGAAACAAGTTGTCAGTAGGATTAAAGTGGTTAATCAGCCATTGTAGCAACCTGAGCTGGATCTGAATGCTTCAATAATAATTCAAGCCTTTGAGTTCAAAAGGGGACAATAACTCCCAATCACCATGGCTAAAGCTCTAGAATAATGCTTCAAATGCAGGCGCTAAAGATCGGTCCATAGAAGATTTGACTAAAGGGGGAAGCCTAGAAGAGTTATTGAAAGAGAAGAAGTGGTGAAGTATGCAGGCATAATATAGGCTTTTGTAGCAGAATAATAACAGGGCAGAGTGATAGTTAGTTACAACTTAGCATTAGCTGGCAACCACCTAAATCCTTAGAATCATTAGACAATGTGATTTACAGTTGTAAAGTGCAAACACAACAATCTCAATCGTAATTTTTGGGAAAATTGTCTTTTGATACTCGTACATTCAAAATGATAATTATTTTATACTATAAAATTGTCCTGAGATGGGCCCACAATATGAAAAGCAGGAAAGAAAAGGTACGAGTAACAATCCATATAAAGAGGGTCCTACTCTGTGGCCTCTATATCCTCATCATTGGACTCCTCTATCTTCTCTCTACTAAACTCCTTAGCCTCCTTAATCACAATCTGCCTTCGACCAATGCCTCGACCAGTGCGCCCGCTTGATGGTGCTCCTTGATCACAACCCGCAGAAGGCCCCACATCAAATCTCTATAGACAATCATAGGCATAGCTAAATACATTTCATATATACATGACATGCACATTGCATATTATCTCATGTGTCATTTTTTTACTTACAATTGCTTGCTCGTTCGAAAGCCTCAGTATCACCAAGTGAAGTCGTGTCATCTCATATAGTTGGCTCTATTCATTGTAACGTGCAATCGATACCTGCAAGAGGAAACAAGGGCAAAATCATGTCACAAATAACAAAAAAGATGGTAGACAACAGATAGTTACCCAGGAGAAAGCCAAAAAGGCACTCACATGAGTATAATTAGGAGGTGACAGCCGGCGTCACGCGAGTAGCGTCTTGTATGCCCTGGACAACCTCACTAGTGCTCTTTAAAGAGAAAGTGAAAGTAGCACCGGGTCCATATGTGGGCTCACTAACAATGACGATAGTATCAAGGGTTGCTGATCTGGAATCTCTACACACGCGCTTGCTATGCTATTGTAGCTACTGTAAGAATCAAGATGTAATTTGTGAATAAATAAGAAGACACTGGAGCAAAGCCAAGGGTAAAGTCATGAAGAAAATTGAGGCTTACCAATGTAGGAGGGACACCCTGGCCTATATCCTACTCCTCTATATTAGTGAGCGGGTTAATCTCCCTCTACGGGGGAATGCAAACCAAAAGTTGTGTATAGACAAACACTGCACATGCACCAAGTTCGAAGTCAACAAGGAGACTGATGGTCATTGTGCCTCCTAAGCTGCGATAATCTTTATCTCCGACAGTGTGGACCTCATAAATAACATGAAGTAAGGAACAGCATGAGGAACTCTCCAGCACTCCGAGCCTAACTGCCACTCATAAGTAGTACGAGTCAAAAGATAGTTTGGCAAAGAGTACACGCTTATGCTCGTAAGCCATAGTTGTCTGAATTAATCCAAGAAAGCCAACTATGTCTCCCCAAGGGTACCTTATTATTTGTGAAAATAAAAAGAAGAGAGGAGAAAAGAAAAAAAAAGTCGCATTGAGTACAAAAAGAAGAAAAAGGGGAAGAAAATCCAAAACAAAAATGACAAAATGATAGAGGACAAGTGATTTACTTGGTCCCACTTAAGGCCGTTCAATAATTGTTGAAATATCCTGACCTCCGTAGAAGTATGGTGGTATTTTCTAGTGTAGCACCATGCCTAGCCCCAAGGAAGGATGCTTGCATCCAAACCTTTTATGAAGCCTGACAAAATGGGCATAGTAAGGACACTGTGCTCAGAAGCCCATAACTGCACCATTTGAAACTTATACGCCAACAAATTGAGGTAAATTAAGGCAAAAGAGAAGTAATGATATAAAAAGTGGTTTCATACCTCAATGGCTCACATGTAGCAAACCTTCAGTTATGCCCCTCTGACGCACAGATCCATGCCATAGTACAAATATGACAAAGCAACTCCTCCCCAGTTAAATTGCCTAGTAGAGCCCAAATCATGAAGGAGAGGAAGAAGTGCCAAATCAGCATCATTGCCATAATTCATTAACAGGGTAGTAGAAAGTAGATAAAATGGATAGGCTTGGGCCACTACATGCACATCCATCTCCTCCATTTGCTCACGAGACATCTCCTTATACTGCAAATGGATGTTACCATATCAAACCCTATCATTTGTAATAATAGGCGCTAATGGCAGCTCGCAAGCTATCCCATAAACCCCGAGGATCCAAAGTACTCAACCAATCATAAAAAATGATTGATGGCCCACTAAACAATAACCCCATGATGGTAACAAAATCAACTGGGGTAATAGTCATCTCAGCAAAGGGAAGATGAAACATATGCATGGAGTCCAACCAGTGCTCCATGAGTGCAAGAACACTGGCAGGCGATGTTTGGGGGGGGGGGGGGGGGGGGGGGGGGGGGGGGGGGGGGGGGGGGGGGGGGGGGGG
>CANUEP010180797.1:0-137602 GCA_947857235.1 Jatropha podagrica | reverse complement strand
AATTTTTGTTTGGAACATAAGAAAGATTTGATAAGTATTTACAAGTTGTAAGTTAAGTAATTTTGAAATGATGAGTATTAAGTGATAAAGTGTTTTGATTAAGAATTGTGAATAAGTAACATGATTATTTGTGAAAGAATGATTTTAACTTTGGGCTCTACTATACATGATTGAAATATAGTAAAATGAGATTGATATTGATATGTGAGCATGCTTAGCTTATCAGCCCATTCTATTATGTGAAAGCTATAATCATATGCTAGGGTTATCAGCCCTTATGAATAGGCGGCACACTTATTATGTGATAGGTAATGGTGGTTTCACAGGTCACGGTTATGAGATATATGGTGGTGGTTTCACAGGGCGTGGTTATGAGATATGTGGTGGCGGTTTCACAGGGCACGATTATGTAAATCCAGTTATATTTCTTTCTGTATGTGTACGAGCCCTTAATTAAGAATGAAATTTTATTCTGTTATATAGAAATCAAAGATATACTTATATTTATGATATTTTTCTTATTTTTATCGGATGATGTATTAATCTTTAAATGTGAATTTCTTTATAGTTTTCGAAATATTTTGATTTAATTAACACATTTTCAGTGTTTAATATATATTTGAAATTGAGTATTTTGAAACATATTTGAGATTTTTTACTTTGACATTTCTTATTATTTTAATTGATAATTATTTAGTACCACTGAGTCTTTCATTCAGCGTGTTGATTTTTATCACGTGCAGGTTAAGAGTCGTGGATTCTACTCGAATACCGAAGGTGTAGCATCAGAGTAGGAATATTATTTTTGGATAGGATATATATAGTAAATTGTGAATTTGGCATGTATAAAAAAATATTGTAAAAAGTATTGAGGTTGTAAATTTTGAAAATGTAATTAATGAGATTGGTGGTTATTTAAGTAATAACATATTGTTATATTTTTGTTGTATGATTGTTAATAAATATTCCTTGGAATGAATGTTATAATATCATGGTAGAACCTAAAATAATTGATGGATATTTAGAATTGCATGGGATTTGTTGTATTGAATTGGAGTTTTGGGATTTAGAGGAATTAATATTGAAACTATTTATGTTTTCTTTGTGTGACAAGTGAATTTTTCGGGGAAACTCTTGCGAATTTTCGTAGGAATTTTCTTAAATATTATTTTTAAATTTTAATTACTTGCCTCCTTATGGAAACTTAGCCACTTCTAATATATGATCTAGAGTAATAAGTGAGATAAGACGGTGTTTCGGCACCGAATGTGGCATTCGTCGTCTGGTCCTTCAGGATTAGGCGGTGGTGTTACAATGCCATTGATGAGAAAAGGCCAGAAGCTCTTAATCAGATTCAGAGCTACCAGTAGAGAATAGCCAGACACTTCAATAAAAGAATCTAGGATAAAAAACTGGAAGAGAGTTGTCTTGTACTTAAGGAAATCAAAGCTCCTGTGTAAGATCCCTAGGGTAAATTCAGGCCAAACTGGCTAGGCCCCTACATGCTAAAGAAAATCCTCTCTGGAAGCGACGTCATGTTGTTAGACATAGATGGATGAGTTCACCAATCCATGCAACTTGGATCAACACAAAAGATACATTATGTGAATGCATCTAGGCTTTAACACGAGAAATATTGCTCCTTATGTCATCGTTAGGCCGAACTATGTTGACTTGACTACTGAAAATAACTTCCTAAAGTACGGGATACGTAGGTAGCCCAATCTGTGGGTGTAGTCATAACAATAATAAAACACATTTTTTACCCCCTCTTCTCTTGAAAATTTTGAATTTTCTATGCCAATGAGAAAATCAAAAATCAAAACAATCAAGCTAAGCTGAAAACTTGTAAGGGCAGGTGGCTTAGGTAAAATCAAAAGGCTGCTAAGTCAAAAACCAAAAAGGGGCGGCTTAGACAAAAGTTAGGGCAGCCTGCTAAGTCAAAAACCTAAAAGGGCAGCTTAGGCAACAATTAAGGCTTAAAAGCAGCAATATCATAAAGGATAAAACTCAAAGTGTCAAAATGATTCCCCTTTTTACATATCTTAAATCAATACAAGCTATGTAAAAAGACAATCACAAAAGCCCTATCATTCAGTCATCTATCCGTGTCATCCTTCTATCTGTGTCAACCATATGTGTATCCATTATCTAGAGTGTCAAAACACAAAAGTGTGTCAACTAAACCCTCCATATATCATGGGTCAGTATCCTATCTCAAAGCCCTCACAAAAATACGGGTTGAGTTAAAAACCAAAAAATAAAAGTCTTACCTTATCAGCATAAGGTTGGCATGCACTCAGGGACTAGGAAAACCGTCTATGCTGCCTCAGAGGTATCTCCTTAGAGTCATCAAAATCCCTAGAGTCAACTCATCCGATAGAATCTTCGCCATTGCCTAAAGTTTAGCATCTGTCTCTCGAGTCAAAGTTGTTCTATGTTCCCTCTCCCAACTACAATGCTCAACAACTCACTAAGTCTTATAAGTAGCTATCTTGCCACCAAAAACTCCAGCCTTAACTACATCAACCCCTCTCGAGCAGCTACCCAATATAACCACAGTAATTTGAGGAGAAATCAATATGTCTCAAAAAAGAGCTCCAGCTGGTGGTAGCCTTTGAACATGCCCCATCTACCTCATCAGTCTACAACCAAGATAGAATGTGATGCTATCCATGCCAAGCAGATAAGCCATCTGGTATCCAGCTGACTGGACCAAAAATCGGCTAATCTCATACCAATCACACCTCTGTAAAATTTGATCTAGCCTAAACTCCAACAGCAACAGCAACCATTCATCCTCTGACTCGAGCCTCACCATGACTAATCTAGAATGATACCGAGATGGCTCATACGTGCGACGTCGTGGTGGCTCCACCACCCTCAAATGATCCCTCAGTTAGGCCTATAAAATCAGACATTGCACTATGACATAGAAAATGAAATAGGCATTTACATGCATCATCCCTTATCCCAAGTAGATCTAGTTGTAAACATAACCAAAATAGTTCAAGTCCCTTCCTAAATCGTGCAAGACCAAACATTGCCCCCATCACTTAGACTCTCGAATAAGCATTCATATGCAACCAAAACCTAAGCCATTTTCAAAAAGCACCTTTCTAACCATAACAAAAGTTATTTCGAGAATGCTTACCTGAAGCAGGAATAGACTAGTTGATCAAATCCTCTCTACCTTGTAAGCTCGATGAAGGCTTAGAATAGTCTCTGCCAAAGCCACACTAACAATCTTAACACCTCTCTCCTCTGAAGGACTAGGTCTGCCACCCTTATTTCCTTGCAGCCTATTGACCCAGTAAGTATGACAGTGCTCATCAAGCAGAAAACCAAAGCCCGAGTCCTGAACCTCTAGTGCTCTAGGTCAACAAACTCGAGCGGATCCAGATATCGCTACACTAACCTAGATAAATTCGTACGATCTCCTATTACTAGCTCCTTAGCCTCTATCACAAAGAGACTGAGCATCCTCATGAAGCTCCTGAAAAACCCAATTCTAGTCAGTGTGGCCACTGGACCCCTCTCGAAAAGTCTTCCCAATAAAGTTGTAAACTCCTCGTATGTCAGACAAATCTCCTCAAAATGTGTGGCAAACAAAAAAATATGAATTTGTGGATCCCATAAGTGCAAGCATGCACAAAAAAAGCCCAATCAATTGATAAGCCTCTTAGCATCACCAAAGAAGACAAACCATACCGGTTTAAATTAATCTTCTCCACTTTTGTTAGCCTCTTGGTCCACCTTTGTATGCCATAACTGATGAATGGTTCCATCTTCGGGTAGAGTGTGTGAAATTTGGGAATTTGGGGCCTTAGGGCGCAAAACAACAAATGTTTTGGATCCATAAATGAGGTATTTATAGGCTTCCAACCTCCACTAGCCAAAAAGGCCTCGGCACCGATCAAGCCATAACTGGCAATGGTATGCCCTAAAATGGCATCATTTTGGCATAGGCAAAGTGTCAAAATGGAACCGTTCTAGCACTGATTTTAGGCTACATAGTGCCAATAGGGCCATTGAAAAAAAAGGAGAAAAAGAGAAAAGAAAATGAGAGAGAGAAGAAAGCCAGACGTAAAGAAAAAAATATTGGTATATCAAGCCTGATTTTGTCACAAACACTCCCTCAAAAATTGAGCTGAATCATCAGAAATGGCATGTCATACATCACGCATACTTATTATGTTTAGCTAACCATGATTTTTAGATCAAAACATGAGATAACAAGGCAGTCAGTGCCATCAATCCAAGAAAATAAAGAGATCAGTGCCAAGTTCATTAAAAAAAAATAGGGTAGTTAGTGCCATCAATCCAGAAAAATAGGGCAATCAGTGCCTAGTTCATTCAGAAACTAAGGGAGTCAATGCCACCAATCTAGAAAAAATAGAATGATCAACACTAACTTAGATAAAAATAGGGTGACTAACGCCAAGGTAAAAAAAAAAAAAACAGAGTGATCACGCTAACCTAGACAAAAAATAGGGCAACCAACCCAATCTAGTAAACAGGGCAACCAGTGCCATCAGGGCAACCAGTGCCAGCAAATTATTCACCATCAGGGCAACCAATGCCCATAAGCTTAGCAAATAGGGCGATCAGTGGCAAATTCAATCCAAAAATCAGGGCAACTTTTGCTAGGGCGATCAGCACTAACTTGACCAAAAAATAAGGCGACCAGCGCTAGCATAATTACATGAGGCGACTAGCGCCAAGTCAATTAAAAATAAGGCAACTAGTGCAAAGTGGTTTAGTGAATAGGGTGATTAGTGCCAGTGGAACCAGACAAGGTGAATAGCACCAAAAGCAAGTTAGAGATAGGAAAATTAGTACAACAGATAGGTAATCAAGTATGACATTCAGACAATTAGTGCAGTCATGAATTCTAAACATTTAGCACAAGAAAATAAAATAGAGAGAATAGACATGCATAAATTGAATGATTCCATAGCAGATCTAACAAAAATTTAGGGCTCAAATTAGGGCACACTAGCCTAAAAAAGTACCAAATGGCAACCAGTGCCAACAAAAATACATCAAGATCAGGAGAGCCCTACTACTTTTGCTTCCTAATTGACTCCTCTCCCACCATCGCCCTCAAGTTAACTATCCTTTCACAGGTAAAGGAATCAGAAAGCGCCACTCGAAGATGCCCTACAGCCACTGAAATCTCCCAAGCCCACTCAATGCTCAGCTATAAGTGCAAATAGAAAAGGGTCAATAATAAAAATAAGATCTAGCTTGAAGATAAATGCGAAAAAGGGAAGGGGATTTACCGGTACGTCAGCAGGGTACGCTGGCCGAGCATCAGGCACACCCTCTCACACTGTGTAATAAATGGTCCTCCTCGAGTCAAAATAGGGGACTCTCTCTTGAGATTCTGGCCTTAAACGAAGAGGAATGTTGCTAAATCAAGAACCCTCAAATGCAAGAGCATGACTGGTTAAAGACAACCCTCCACTTATGAGGTGCCAATTGAAGCCAAAGGGTGACCAGTCGAGCTAAAATCAATCCCCATACCCTCTACTACGTTGAAAATGACCTCTAGGCCTATCTCAAAGTCAAAATATTCCACGGGTTCCACACTGCCACCCTGGCTTTAGGAGGAAGATCTAGTCCTAGTGTCCGAAGACCTATCCAGAGGAGGCTCGACTCGAGGAGCCAGTATGGCTGCGACCCAATCAGCGTAGGTGTCCCCAGCCAGCAAGAATGGCTCGATCGGCTCACTAAGTGCCTTCTCATTCCAATTCTTTATGTTGATGCTGTCTAACATGTCCATAAGAGAGTTGGTTGGGATTTAATACAAACCCATGTTCTGAAAATAGACTCACTCGCCCAGATAATACTGCCCATTTGCCCGCACCTCAAAAGGACTTGATTGTGTGTTATAGTCTAGGCTTGCTACAATTTCCCGTCAAAAAGAGTGTCCAAGGCACACTAAAACATGCTAATCCTCACCTACGAAGAGAAGACATCCCTAGATGTTAAAGTTCAAACCTTGGTTTAAAGACAAGATGCATGAGCCATTTAGAACATACCTGAGCTATAGACAACTTGTTGAATCTCCTCCTTAGAGCCAGATGATCCTCTTTAGTATGCCACCCAATTAAATTTAGCCTAAAAAGAGTGCAACGCCTTAATCTTTAGAGGCACGTCATGAGTCAACACAAGAGTGATCAAAGAAAAAGGAAGAAAGCCTAGGCCTACAAAATAAGGGTTAAAGGTTTCAACATGCAGATAGTCAGTCTTAGAGAGTATGCAAACATAAAGCAATTTGAGAAAAACCTACCTCCAAGATATGTGCGATACTGCCCAACCCAGTCCAGCCATGGTGACTATATCTGCTTATGTCATTATACATCATCTCCATAAAAGCGCCGCCTGGGATTCTACGTCATCATCTGTGGCTTTATGCCTGAACTTATTTTTCTCAATTCCATAGTTGGAATTGACTAAAGTTGTTTTCTGCCACTTCTCCAAAACTTTTTTCCTCTAAAACCTCCTCTTTTAAGTTCGAGTTAGAGGCCGAGGGAACTTCCAGTCTCACCACCATCCATTTCTTACTTGGTTCAATAGGTGGAGGAATAAAAAATCTTGATTGAAATTTTTGGAACTTTGGCTCAGATCTAAGCACTTTTTTTTTTTTGCAGGAAAGCAATCAATAGATGGATCAACTCCCTTTGGAAACTTTAGCTGCCAATGTTGTTACGGCTTAGTAGGTGTCTTTGAGAACTATTGATGAAACTGCAACTTCTTTAAGTAATCAATGATATTCCTCAAATCTACTTCCATGGCATTGATGGACCCTACAGGTGGAAAAGGATCTTCATCAATCAACATCTACTCTTTATCAAGGAGCCTTAAGACTCCTCTATTACTATGATCTTTCAGAGCATTCTTGAAACTTGAATAGCTATAAGTATTATGGTTCTATGAATCATGGTACTTACAATATTTATTTCCCTTCATCTCCTCTTTCATCGACATGTTATGATAATATGGGAGAGATACAAACTTTCCCTTTAGTAAGAAATCAAAGATCTCTTCAATCTTAGACACAGCAAAGGAAAATTAAGTATTTGAACTGGAATTCTTCTTCTACAATGTTGTCTTTACTGGGGCTCCTAAGTTTGGACATACAAGAACCTGAGTTCATCAATTCAGCCATTTCTTTATAAAGCTCTTGATAATAAGTTCCCACTGAGCTTCTCTACCTTCGTGATTCTTCCTTCAGTAGCTCTGCATATTCTACTACCTTAGTTGCTGACTTATAGAAATCTCTAAATTCCATCCCTCAAAATTTCTTCCTCAGCTTAAATCTCAAGCCTCTCTAAGTCATCTTGACAAACTTAAATTTAGGTAAGAAGGCCTTACACCTGTTCCTCAACTTTTTAAACCTTACAATAAATGAGTCAACCATCTCTCCACTTCTTTGTATTAGCCTGGATAACTCAACCATAAAAACCTATGGCTCATCTCTAAAGAACTAGGTATGGAAGAGACACACCATCTTATACCATGAATTGATTGAGTTCCTCAAAAGTGTTGAATACCAAGTGAAACTTGTACCAGTTAAGGAGTTAGAAAAAAATTGCAACTTATAGTTAGTAAAAATCTCTAAATTGGCGAGTTCGTCGCAATGGATGGTGAATCTAGCTATATGCTCCACAATCAATTGTGCATCTTCTCCATAGAATAATGTGAAGTTTGGAATTCTGTAACCTTTGGGATAAGGTTCTCTTTGTCCATGGTTTCTGACTAAGGCTTCACAAACTCTTAGCGTTCAACTTGTCTGAGGCCAAGCTCGTACAGCCCCTACACAATGTCTGTAGAACATCCATGGTGACTTGAGGAATTTGAGGAATAAGATTAGTTGTCGCTTAAGGAGCTGTAATGTCACCAATGTATGTATTCT
Organism: Jatropha podagrica; assembly: GCA_947857235.1. Classification (NCBI taxonomy): domain Eukaryota; kingdom Viridiplantae; phylum Streptophyta; class Magnoliopsida; order Malpighiales; family Euphorbiaceae; genus Jatropha; species Jatropha podagrica. The sequence continues at coordinate 129,678 of CANUEP010180797.1, read as the reverse complement.
AGGGAGTTGTGTTGAAGGCAATTCCTCTAGTTCCTTGGCTTCCTCATATGCATGTAAATAACTAAGGAGCATGAGAAGCCTCAACCTAATGGACACCCGGGTGAGTCATAGGATTAGTGGTCCCAAAAATAATGTTAGGAGTTATTATAGATCTTCCAGTGGAGCAGCCTGTCTAGAATGGTGCCTGATGGGTGGTTCACCAACTCCTCTCTTTGATGTGGTGGTTGATACTCTCTTCAGCAAGAGCACAACCACTATTAGTGCCCCTCAAGGGATTTCGAGGCGATTGCATCCCAAGTTCTTTGGCACACTTTGATGAAGATTCATTCTCCTCCTTAGTATAGGACTTGCTAGTAGGAGATTAATTGATGAGTGAGTTCACAGCATCAATCTTCTTTCCAATGACCTTCTCCATGCAGACATTCGTGGTTTATAGGAATTTGACCATTATCTGCCTCTATTCTTTTAGCATCTCCTTCATGTCGGAATCAGACACATCTTCAAAAATAGAAGTTTTTTTACCTGGATGTTTATTAAGGTCATTAGAGATAACAGCAAATTTTGGGGGATTTTGAGCAAGAGAGTTGATTTCTACTTCCTCGTGAGGAGATGCTTCTCTTTTAAGGCTTCCAAGGCCTACTCTCATTAGTCCTCCATTTGAATCTAGAGACCCGATAACAGTTTCTTTCTTTACAATAGAATGAGTTGATAGCAGTTTCTTTCTTTACAATAGAATGACTTTTTTCAAGTCATGACGAATTCTCTTAAAATTCAGGTGAAAAATGGAATGTGCAAAAGTGGTCCCACAAAGCATGCCACTAATGATTGTTGGTTCTTTCTATGGTAAATGTAACGAATCCACTAGCTAACAACTTGGGTTGTGAATTAATTGCAGGCATGCTAGGTGTCTAAAGTACACTAACTAAAATTAAAGTGCGCTTGATCTGACTTCTAGGTTATTGATACGACAACCACCTAGTAGCATAAACTAAACAAACTCCAAATCAATCTTAATCCCAAGATCCCAAAATTAAACCTATCACATGAAATTCTACATCCCCAAATTAGTAAGGATATGGTAACATAGAATATAAAAAAAGAGAATTGAATCAACGCCACAAGTTCTTACTTGATAAGTTTAAACAATCCTTGAAGTAACAATAAGAAAGAACCAAGCTCTCTTGAAGAACAAACTCAAATTTCTATTATCAATGATGATCCTGTGTGTGATCACATTTTTTGTGGCTCTTTATAGCTTTATACTAACTTAAATCTCAAATATTATTAACTAACCCTAAAAATACTTGCATTGGACCAAGACCAACACAAGCTGCCGTGCAAAAGCAATAAAAACTAACTGATTGGGCTTAAATTCTAGGCCCAAACATGTAGTCTACTAAAAGGGTGTCATGTCTCACTTAATTAAGTCATGTGACACTTATTTAAACTAATTCTAACCAATACAATATTGAATAAAGAAAGCCTAATTGAGGTCCAAAACACATTAAAAAAAGGTCCACACTATTAATTAAAGATAGATAGGCCCAAGCCCATTGAATGAGGCTTGTGCTTGTGAATTCAACCTAAGTATGCTCTAATGTGCATAAGTATCATGGCATTTCCTTAAGCTCTTCTCCATGCTTGATCAACATATCTTCTTAAAGTTCTTGTGAGATCAAAGCTTATATGAAGATTTGCAATTGAGCTTTGAGCTTTTTGGAACGTGCTTTAGTGATTGGCATTGGAATCTTCAAGCCTCCATCTTCATGGCTGCCTTGGTGAATTGCATTAGTTTTTGGTTTGAATTCATGGTATACGCTTCGCTGATTGTGCAATTAATATAAATTTGATCAGAGGAATTTGTAAAAAAAGATTTGATTGTTTAAAATACAAATTTGTTTACTGTATTTAAAAGAGAGCTTATAAGTGCAGGAAATATAAATATACAGTACTTAGGAAAAATAAAGACAACTCTTTAAAAAAAATTGTTTGACTTATTAGAAAGTTTAATTTGTTAAATTTGTCAAATTTGTCGAAGAATTTGGTGGGGCAAGCTTTTCTATGTTGTTCTCTTGCTACTTTTATAGGTTCCACAGACAGTTACTAAAAGATCCCTTGATGCCTGTGACCCTCATTGGCTACTTAGGTTTTCACCTTCTATACGTGGTGAGTAACTGCTTGAAGAGTGCTATCCTTTTTCCCAACTGTAGCTCATGTCTTCTATTATCTCTTTCTTTTAATTAATTGATTAATAGAAATTAATCAATCAATTAATTACCTAAAACAATATTAATTGAGCCTCAATTAAATAAAATCCAAGCTCAAATCTAAAATATCATAAGATGGTTTAACAGGATAGTAAAAAATGTAAAATTATTATTCTAGAAGTCTAATTAACTGTTATAAAATAATAGACAAATTAGGGAGAGAATAAAGAAAAGGAATAGAGAGCAAAAGACGAGAGTGAGTCTTTATTGATGAGAAGCCACACATATATATAGGATACATGGGTGGTACATTATTAGGGGAATAGACTTCTACGTTAAATAGATGTATAGACTAATAAAGAATAAGACTTCTAGCTTACACAAGACATCACTAATTTCATAACACTCCCCCTTAGATGTCCATTCTTCAAAGAATGTGCCTCATTAAAACGTAATTAAAAAAAAACCCCTAGCAAAAAAATTTAGTGAAGGAAAAAGAGTACATAGTTTTCCTTTTAATAAAAAAAGTATGCGAAGAAATACCGCCTCGTTAAAAACCTTTATCAAGAAAACCCATTAGGATAAAACCTTGCTTAAAGGGAAAAAGAGAGTAGTGCATATTTGCTCCCCTTTAACAAGATATCACTTGAGATCTTTGAGTCCACGCATTACAATTTTGTGTACCAACTTTTCAAAACTCGAAGTAAGAAGTGCTTTAGTAACAAAATCAACAAGGTTGTTGCTCTATCGAATTTATTGAACATTGATATCACCATTCTTTTGAAGGTCATGAGTGAAGAAAAATTTTGGTGAAATATGCTTTGTCCTGTCTCCTTTAATGTACCCTTCCTTTAATTGAGTATGCATGCAGCATTATGGGGACTTCTTTTTGGAAAGATAAACCAATTGTACTTCAAAAATATTGAATTATGGACCTCAACCAAACACATTCTCGACTTCCTTCATGGATTGCCAAAATTTCTGCATGGTTAGAAGAAGTAGTCGTTATAGTTTATTTTTAGAATGCCATGAAATAGCTGTACCTCCACATGTTAAGAAGTATCCTGTCTGAGATCTACCATTATGTGGATATGATAAATAGCCTGCATCTGCATAGTCAATTAACTTTGATTTTGATATATTAGAATAATATAAACCCATATCCATTGTACCTCTAAGATATTGAAACATATACTTAACTCCATTCCAATGTCTTTGTGTTGGAGAAGAATTATATCTTGCTAATAAATTTACAGCAAATGTTATATCAGGTCGAGTATGACTAGCAAGATACATTAGTGCCCCTATTGCACTAAGTTAAGGTACTTCAAGACTAAGAAGTTCTTCATCATTATCTCGAGGTCGGAAAGGGTCCTTTTCCACATTAAATGCCCTCACAACCATTTTTCTACTTAATGGATGTGCTTTATCCATATAGAACCATTTTAAGACCTTGGCTATGTATGTAGATTGATGAAAGAAAATTCCATTTAGAAAATGCTCGATTTGTAAGCCGAGAAAAAAATTTATTTTTCCAAGGTCTTTCATCTCAAACTTTAACGCCCTGATTTCTAGAATTATGAATAATAACTTACGGGATTGCTATTTGGTACCAAATATGGTTTTTGGTATGATTTTCAATTCAAATATGTTATTTTCATAGTTATTGAGTCTAGATTGTGATTCATATATTCTATATTATTTGTTTGATTGTTCATGCATAAAGTGATTTCTAGATTGCAAATTAAGAGGTTGTGCCTTAGAAAACCTTGTTATGGAATTACATCTAGATATTTGGAATTGGGATTGAAAATGTTGTTAAAGTGATCTTAGAATATTTTTGCTCAATTCATATGATTTTTCCCTATTTATTGAGCATTAAAATAATTGATTTGGTATTTATTATCAATTATTGGAATTTGATTTTCAAACATGATTTATTGATAACTATTAGTATTGAAGGACTATTTGTTAAAATATAGCATTAACTATATTTATTGATATTTTATTATAGGTATTTTATTAACTGGGTTTCATTAATTAAGTGGGTTTATAGACTTTGGGCCATTTTGTATGATTAAAAAAATAATAAAAATAAAATAATAATTTTTAACCTAATCTAAGAAGAGTGGTCGGCGCTCTCATTTCACAAGAGAGTGCCGCCACTTCACACACACGCACACAGAGAAAAGAAAGAGAGAGAGAGAGAGAGAGAGAGAGAGGGGGGAGAAAGACAAGAGAAAACAAGAAGCTCTCTTTCAATTCCTATGATCTCCACTATAGAAATCTGTAATCAAACGAGTTGAGAGTTAGTAATATCAAAGTAGTGATTTAAGGTTCAAGAGGGCTTTGATCATAGAGGGATTTCATAATCAAGAGAAGGATGGACCTTCTAAGGCCGATAAGGGCAGAGGGAAGGCATGATTGCGAAGTTGAGTTGCTATTATGCGATTTGAGGTTTGTACTCTGCAATTATATGTTTAGTTTGATTTCATTTATTGATGTTGTTGATCATAAACATCGTTCTTTTCTCATTTATTGATTCTAAGAGTTGATGTTTTTAAGTGTAGAAACTGAAAATTCTATGTAAATTGCTTGAATTGATAAACTTTGATGTTATATGTGTTATTGATTTGATTTTGAACTTATTTTTGGACCCTTTAGGTTTTTCATCTATATTTAAGCTCTTCAAAAAAGTTTTATCTCTACTTCTTAGCTTTCGAAAACATCTTCCTGTATCTAATTTGGATACCCGTAGCTCAAGTATGATCTAAACAACATAACTAGTTCTGTCATGGCATCAAAATTATATATTTAGATTGATTGCTTATTTTGGCAACTAAGACGTTCAGATTATGACTAGTGTCCTTCATAAAAGTTGTAGATTTATTTGTTAGCTTTCCAACACGTCCTCTTATGTCAAATTTGGATAATCATAGCTCAATTTATGAATCAAATAGCAAAATAGGTTATGGCACACCTAGCTCATGTTATGTACTGCTGAAACTAGCCTTCTAGCACAGTCATGCCATGTAGCACGCCTAGCCTGTGCTTCCTACTAACTATAAGCATATTTTTAACCCTTTTTGCACAACCATGCCATCTAGCACGCCCAACCCATGCACTCCACTGTCCCTTTTAATGTTATGTTGCACTTTTGACATCCTAATGATTCCTAACCCTCTAAATGCATACCTAATGTATCTCTGATGCGATTTTCCTTAAAATCCTCTTTAAATGAGACTAAAGTATCATATGAACATCAATGGAGAATACACAAGATATGAACCATGTTTAGTTGATTTTAATTAAGAGCTATCACTTAATTATACTTATTGTTATAACCTAAAAATTTAATCAAGTTTGAATGTGGGAATTGTGTTAACTTTGGTTTAGTAGTTGGTTATGATTTGATGAGTTATTATGACATAAAGCATGCTATGAGATCTTATTTGGATTATGCTATGATTATTGTGACACATGGGGACCAATGAGATCCTTTGTGTATAATGAGGTTGAAGACACAATTAGGTATGTCTATGAATGCTTGTGATGCTATAGTTGAACTTTTAAGATTCTATCTATGATTAGACTCAAATTCAAATGTAAAGAACTATAACTAAACATCTGGGCCTATATTATGTACCTTGTTGAATAGTTGTACAAATGTGGTTGTACTGATACTGGTATACTGAGCATCCTCCTGATTATTGGATTTGAGCTATGATCATACGCTAGACACAGTGTCCCACTCAGGTTGTGGATGCGCATCAATATTCTGTAGGCTTATGCTACCGTTCTATAGGCTTTTCCTAATCTGTTCTATTAACTATTATGTCATTCTCATTCTAAATTTGATACCTATTTTGCTTATGTTTCTTCTAAGTTACTAATAAGGCCTATATACATAAAAAAAAATTAAAGAATGTGATTGACATCATACTATAATAGTATATGTTCTTAAATATTTCTATAATTGTACATATGTTCCAATGATATTTTGATATGGCAATGAGATTGACAGTATTTTGATTTGTCGATGATACTAATAACATTCTAATTTAATTTTGAGATTATCATCCATTTGTTATGGTACATATTCTGATAATATCCTAAAATAATATATATGCTCCGAATTTACCTAATTTGGAATATATTTTGAATTCATTCTGATGTAGTTTATGTCTTAATAATGTTTTAATGAAGTGTGCATTTGGAATATGAAGAAATATAATCATTAATACCTAAGTGTTTGTATTCCTCGTATTAACTTTTGAATAGAATCCTCTGAGATTACTTAACTGCTTGTTATGTGAATAAACACCTATATGAGTTTGCTCTTATATATATTGATTGAAGTGATTTTCTGTAATGTAAGAAACTTTATATAGGAATTGATTATAAGTTTTTGGTCTAGAAACATGGAGTGAAAATGTGGACGTAATCACTCATACTGTGAGAAACTATTATAACATACAACATGTATACCTATGGCATGGTATAGATGTTTAAATTATGTGATATGCTCTTATGTCATGCATGTCTTGATTATAAATGATGGTGCATGATTGTTTGAGAAATAAGTTACCTTTGTGGACTACTGTAATAAATGCTATATATATATATATATATATATATATATATTGATACTGTGTATGGTTTCAATGAACCATACTTGTCTGCTATGTGATGCATATATATTGTTGAGTACCACTAAGTTTTATACTCAGCGTGATATTTTTAACTCGCATAGGTTGAAGTTGTTTGCTGTGGAACTCGAGTACATGTGTCCAGAGAGAAGATCTTCTACTTCCAGACTAGAGTGTGAGTTTACATTACAGACTCCTGGCATGTGTTTGATTTGAAATAATGAAAGCATTGGTTTAATTGTGAGGGGTTTGTATTTTATCTAGATACAATGGTTCTTATCCCTTGAAATTTTTTTTAAGGATTTTTTATTTATTCCATATGGACTTAGATTTTTATTTTGATATTGGACTTTAGATATCTTTGGATTTATCGATATTGGATTTGAGGATAGTCCCTCTTGAGAATTTTGTTTTATTGAATTGGAAAATTAAATTTATTTAAATGACTTCTAAGAACTTCATTATTACTAAATAATGTTTTATTAATTGGTTTGTTCATTTTCTCAATTGGATTTCTAAAGGGAACACTTGAGATTTTCTAAAGGATTTACCTAACTTTCTATAAATGTTAAATGGGTTACCACTACAGTAATTAAAGGTTTTAAATTTTTCTCGAATTTTTATAAGCGAATTATTCAAGCAAATTTGGGTTACTAAGTCTTCTGCTATACATTTTTAATAAATTGTAAACTGAGCATTTAATTACTATAGCATGTTTTTATTGGTACTAGTTCTATACTAATAAGTAAGTTTGTACGTGCCTCCAGCACAAAATGCAACATCTCCTGTTCTGGTCCTACGAAATTGGAAAGGGGGTGTTACACAAATTCTTTTTTAAAATAATCCATAGTTTTGGAAAGCCCTTTATGAGTTCCTATAATATTTAAATCATCAATATAAACAACAATAATGGCAAATACGGATCCAAATTTCCTTATAAAAATGCGTGGGTAGCTAACATCATTTTGATAGCCTTCTTTCAACAAATATTCACTAAGGCGATTGTACAACATGTGTCCAAATTGCTTTAGTCCATATAGAGCTCTATATAACTTAATTGAATAACTTTCTCAAGAATTTAATTTTTATGCTTCAGACAATTTAAGCCCTTTGAGAATTTTCATGTATATGTATATCTTTATCAAGTGAGCCATATAAATAGGCAATCACTACATTCATTAGAGGCATTTCAACTTTTTCAAGAATTGACAAACTAATCAAATATCAAAGCGTAATTACATCCACCACCACAAGAGAATAAGTATTCTCATAGTAAATGCAGGTCTTTGTAAAAAACCTTATGCAACAAGTCTTGCTTTGTACCTCAGAATTTGATTATTCTCATTTTTTTTCGCACAAATATCCATTTGCATCGCACTAGCTTAACAACTATTGGTGTTTGGACTACTAGTTCAAAAAGTTTACGCTTTTCAAAAAACTTTAATTCTATCTCAATTGCGCCTTTCCATTTGGGCCAATCATCATCTTTCATAATATCAAGCTCTACATTATATGCAAAAATTTTATCAAATTTTATCTTATATCAATTCAACCTTTGTCCAGACATGACATAATTTATTGAGATCTCATCATTTTAATGATTTCAGATACCTGAGTTTCTTCTGAAAAATTATTAGTCATGTTAAGAATTTCTTTTGTAATTTGCTCTTTTAAAACTTGGCCATCTTGAATATTAACTCCTTTTCTTTTTCTAGGATTATTATCCTTGGAATCGATTGGTCCACCACGCTTCAGGCATGCCTTAGACTCATTTGCATAGGTAGTTTGTCTTTTAGGGATTTCAATTCTAATAGGAGAATTAGTAGTTGGTGCATAAGATTTCATCGCTCTCTTTAGGTCAGCAATTGCGTCTGGCAATTGATTTGTAACCTTTTGCAAATGAATTATCTTTTGTACTTCTATTTCACACTGCCTTGTGTGAAGATCTTGATATGATAATGATAATTCTTTTCAACTAATTTGTTTTTCCAGTTGCTTATATTCTCCCCCTAATGTTTAAAAAACTGATTCATTAAAATGACAATCGACAAACCTAGCCATAAATAAATCTCTAGTTAAAGGCTTTAAATATTCAATTATAGATGGAGATTCATACCCAACATATATTCCCAATCTCCTTTGAAGACCTATCTTTGTGCATTGTGGTGGAGAAATTGGTACATATACCATAAATTCAAAAACTTTTAGATGGAAAATATTTGGTTCCTAATCGAAAACCAATTACAAAGGGGAGTATTTATGATAATTTGTTGGCGATAGCATATCCCCAAATAGAAATGGGGAGTTGTGTTCTCATAATTAATGGCCTTGCAATTAATTGCAGTAGTTTAATAAATGATTTTGACATACCATTTTGTGTGTGAAGATGGGCAATAAGATGTTCAACTAGTATTTCATTTTCCATGGAATAATCATTAAAAGTCTGAGATGTAAATTTGCTAGCATTATCAAGATGAATTATTTTAATAGCATAATCTGGAAACTGTACTCTTAATCGTATTATTTGAGCAAGTAATCTCGCAAACGCCAAGTTTCGTGTTGATAATAAACATTCATGTGACCATCTTGTAGATGCATCTATCAAAATCATAAAATATCTAAATGGTCCATATGGTGGATGAAATGGTCCACAAATATCCCCTCGTTTACGTTCTAGAAATATAATTGATTCAATTTGAAATTTGATTGGCAAAGACCTAATAATCAATTTCCCTTGAGAATAAGCAGAGCATGAAAATTCATTAGTTTGAAAAATCTTTTGGTTCTTCAATGAATCTCCACATGAGGACTTAAGAATTTTTCGCATAATTATTGATCCGAGATGCCCAACCAATCATGCCCAATTTTAAAAGCACTTGGATTTGTAAACTTCTGATTTACAACCATATTAATTTCAATTGTGCAAATATGCGTGTAATACAAACGAATATTTGTAATTCATCTAACACGCATTTTTTATCCAATACAATATTTGTAATATAAAGATATTCTATATTATCCACATCTTTTGTCTCAATATGATGTCCATTCAAACGAATATCCTTGAAACTCAATAAATTTTCACGAGACTGAGGGGAGAATAATGCATCATTGATAATAAAATTTGTCCCCTTAGGTAGTAATATATTTGCTCTTTCGGAGCCCTTATTTATTTTCTTACTACCAAATATTATATTGATATAACCCTCAACCATTATTAAATGGGAAAAATACCTTTTATCTTTAAGTATGATGTGCGTCGTTGCACAATCAACAATACATAAATCTTGCTAGAGCACATTCGAAATTAATTCAGAATATTTTTTAAAGCTTTTTTCTCAATACTATTACTACAAGAGCACATTCGAGGCATGAAAAGTACAAAAAGGTCTTCTCTAATAAATCATGATTAGTAATTTTTTTCTCCATATAATTTTAGTTGGGAACTAATTCGAAAAACTATAGAATTATAGTCACTTACAGTTTTAAAATCTTGCAATCGTAAATACATCCATTTATAACGAGCTTTTGGAAGAATTACAATCTTTTGGTGGTCATACCTTTCTTTTAAATTTTTCCAAAGAACAAGTGGACCTTTAACTATTAGATATTCAATTTTCAATCTTTTATGAAGATGGTGTCGAAGGAAATCATCGCTTTAGCGCGATTTTGATTTGATTCTTGATTTCCTTCCTTAATGTTGTCTCCCATATCCATAGCATCTAAATGTATCTCAGCGTCCAATATCCATTATAAATAGTTCTTGCCGTGATATCAAGGGCTACAAACTCAAGTTTTGTAAGATTTGACATTATAAGAGAAAACTATAATAAAAAATAATTGTACTAGATACTTCTATTGCAGAATAATTTAATCAAATAAAATACTATCTACTTAAATATATTATTATAATTATAATGAACATTAAATCTAGATCTCAAACATATATAATTAGAAAATATATTAAACAATTTATTTGTTATGGAGATAAATACTTATCAAATTTCCAAAGTCGTTTGTCGTATATTAACATAAATAAATTCAAAGGTCAATAATATATTTGAACAATAATATACAAATCGATAATATATTAACATCAAAACGGAAATCAATAATAATAATTATATAATAATAAAATTCTAAAAGGAGATGTTAAGGTATACCTTGTACAATTGAAACACTTAACTCTTATTTGATTATCGCAAATTTTATACTATAACGAAATCGTACTGATAACTTATTATAAAATAATAGATAAATTAGGGAGAGAATAAAAAAAAGAAATAGAAAATGAAGAGAAGAAATAGAAAGCAAAAGATGAGGGTGAGTCTCTATTGATGAAAAGCCACACAAATATATAGGGTACATGAGTGATACATAATTAGTGGAATTGATTTCTACATTAAATAAATTTATAAATTAATAGTGAATAAGACTTCTAGTTTACACGAGACATCCACTAATTTCATAATATTAACCTAATATTCAATGAATATTTTACATATAAAAGCAAAAAATATTAAGAATTTTTTGTTATTTAAGTCTAAAGATGTGTGAGATATTTATAGAAAGTCGAATTTAAAGCCAAGAAAAGTTGTATTGCTTAGTTGGGCTAAGAAAAGTTGTAGCAGTGCATAAATAGTTGACTGACAAATTGATTATCAAAAGTTGAAAATTCCAGCCGGCGATTGGATGTCTCAGACAATTTAGACTCAAACAAGACAACATAGGTAAAGCCAAATTTACTTGAAATAACCGAAGGATAAGATCTTTCCTCCGTCCCAAAAATTAAACAATGAGCTAGTGCCACAGGTGAAAGTATGTCGTTGATCAACATAAACTTGAACTAACCAAATTCACTTCCAAGAAAGTCAGTCAGGTAATAATTCTTCATTATCTGCAATTTTATCTTTTAATTTAATTTAAAATTTGTGATTATTATTGTTTTTTACCTAATAATTAAAATTAATAAATGTAGCGATCCTCCTAAATTGATGAGATGCAGAGTTCTTCAACTTCGCCGCATTCTTCGGCTCTGTTCTTTTTCCTTGGGGCAATTGCTGCTATCGTAATAGTTTTGCTAATTCTCTTCTTAATCTTTTGGAAATTCGTTAAACCTTCACAGGTGCTGGAATTTGTTCTAAGAAGAAAAAAAAATAGGCAAAAAGGTAAATGTTCTTTTTGGTCCTTTGATTTGCATTAGATGCCCCATTTGAGGTTACTATTGCATTAGATGTCCTAATTGTACTATAAAGGTGGAAAATGTTCATTATATCATTTTTTAGTCCAAAATAGGGGTAATTTGATCATAAACATATTATGCAGACTTATGGAGTGGGAATCTTCCAACAATAAGCTATTTTGACTTTCAAATATTAAAGAAGGCTACAGAGAATTTTGATCCCAGTAATCTTCTTGGAAGAGGTGGATTCGGACCTGTTTATCGGGTGGGTATTCACATTCAATTTAAATTTTGTTTAGGATAAATTATTTTTATTATTATTATTATTTCAAATTTAATGAGATTCGTTGGCATTTAACAGGGAAAGTTAAGTGATGGTAGAGTTATTGCGGTTAAAAAGTTGTCTCTTGACAAATCTCAACAAGGAGAATCAGAGTTTCTGTCAGAGGTTCGAATGATCACAAGCATTCAACACAAGAACTTGGTTCGACTTCTTGGATGTTGTTCTGATGGCCCCCAACGACTTCTTGTGTATGAATACATGAAGAACAGGAGCTTGGACCTCATTATATATGGTACAATTTCTGTATGTATATTTGATTAGCTTAATTTTTTTGCGCAAGGTTACCACAATTCTATTTTAATTTCAGGAAACAATGATAAATTCTTGGATTGGAACACAAGATTCAATATAATTTTAGGCATTGGTAGAGGATTGCAATACTTACATGAGGATTCACACCTAAGAATTGTTCATAGAGATATTAAAGCTAGTAATATTCTTCTTGATGATAAATTCCAACCCAAGATTGGAGATTTTGGTCTCGCAAGATTCTTTCCCGAAGATCAAGCTTATCTTAGCACAACATTTGCCGGAACATTGTAAGTAGTATCTTTTATGATGTCCTTCCTTTCTCTTCTTCTACTTTTATTTTGAATGTAAATATTTCTGTTGTTGTCATTCAGAGGTTACACAGCCCCTGAATATGCCATTAGAGGAGAATTATCAGAAAAGGCAGACATCTATAGCTTCGGAGTACTTATACTTGAAATTATTAGCTGCAGAAAAAATACGGATCTAAGTTTACCATCACAAATGCAATACCTTCCTGAATACGTAAGTTGTTACTTAATTAACCACTTTATCATAACTTTTCATTCATTTTGTAATTAGGAGCAAAATCAATTTTTTGGAGAATACTATTTCTTTATTTCATTCGCAGGAAAGTTTTTATATTTGAATTACTGAAATTATGCTAAAATGATATTTATGTAAGTGCTTTGTTTAGATATTTGTAATAGTCGGTAGCTGTTATTATGTGCTTTTTTTAAACCATAACTTATCAAGGCATCTATCAACTAATAGTTGTTTGATCAAAATTCATTCTAAGTATGTTTCGCTTAACTGTCGGATAATCAATTGTCAACTATAAAATTATTGAATAAGAATGCTTGTTGCCTAGAGTTTAAACTCGTAATATCATAATTTCGGAATCAACTACCATTGAATAAAAAATTAGTACTTGAATAATATTTTTTTTAAAATATAATTCTTAATATGACAAATAAATACTATTTCTAGTTTTTTAAAAAATATTTAGTTTAATGATAATGCTTTTATTATTTAAATTAAAAATTTATTCTTACATGATGTTTATTTTGCTTATAGGCATGGAAATTATATGAGATGTCCAATGCAATTGATTTAGTCGATCCTAGAATCCGAGAACGTGGCTTTGTGGAGAAAGATGTGCTTCATACGATCCGCGTTGCTTTGTTTTGCCTTCAACCTCATGCTAATTTGAGACCTCCAATGTCAGAGATTGTTGCAATGTTAACATGCAAAGTTGAAATGGAAGGAACACCTATTAAGCCAGCTTTCTTAGATAGAAGGCCAAGAAAGGATGACAATCTTTCTTGGGATAGCATATCTGAGGTTTTTCCCTCTCCTTTGCCTAGTGATTCTTCTTCTTTACCTCGACGACCAAAATGAGAAAGTTTCAAGTTTTGTTTCAATACTATAGTGTTATTTTTAAGGTTATGAAATTGTAATTTCGGAACCCCAATCAAAATCAAATTAATCAAAAAACTGTAAAATTATATTCATTTTGTATTTTCTTCCTTCTAAATAATAGTTCATATTTTTTTGGAACGAAAATCAAGAAAATTCATAGAGATAAATAATTTTTTTTTATTTTACCAATTTTAACTCTCATTAATTCTTTTTCATTTTTTTTTGCTCGTGAAAAATAACTCATACTTTCTTCGTTCTCTTCATTTAGATAAAACAGAAAAACCTCTTTAATTTAGAAAGTTAGTCATTTTTTTTCCTAAAATACCTTCATAAGACTTAATTTCATCATTAATTATGAGAATACTAATCAATACAATAGTAGTCCCAAGAGATGCATTAATGGCCTATTTGCATGGAGTGGGGCAAAACTTTTTTTTAATAAAAATTCAAACCTTTTGTATTTCTGTTATAACACTTTATTAGATTGGGACGTTTTACATAATATGTGCCTAAAAATAAAATAAATTTTAGAGCCAAATTTTTTAACTTATTCATTGAAGGCCAAAATTTTCGGGAAAAAATGAGGGAGGACTAAAATTTTGGGTTTATAGTTTTTCAATTCAAATTCAATCCAAAAAGCAAATTTTAGCTCCTCAAAATTTAATTAAATTCAGAAAATAGTGCCAAATTCAATACATTGTATCCAAATGAAATGAAATTTGGGGCCAAATTTTGAGTCTATAATTAGACTCCTCGACTTCTAAATTTTGGTCACATGATAAAATAAACCATAGTTAATAATCTGATTCAGAGAAAACCTGTTAACTTCTTTATAACACCTAAATTGGCCACATCATACCCACAAATGGCCACTATTTTGCATCCTCAAGACTTGAATCCTATAGGTAATGAAGCAAAAATGATTCAGATTAGCTCTCAGTAGTATTGTCTTCATGCATTGCAGGATCAGGCACATCATTTAAACTTTGGTTATGTTGGTCATTATCATTGTTTGCTTCCCACGAACAACGTTTGCATCTTCTTGGCCACCATTAGTAAAAGTATGTATTTCAGGAACCTGAGAATACTGACCAGTTTCTTTGTGAAAGGGCCTCAAATTAGCAATATAAACAATGTTTGCATCTTTTTGGCCACCATTAGTAAAAGTAAGTGTTTCAGGAACCTGAGAATACTAACCAGTTTCTTTGTGAAAGTGCCTCAAATTAGCAATCTAAGACTGCAACTCTTCAAGTTGTGCACTATTTCTGTGTTTACTCACTATATTTATCTATCTTTTCCAACAATGTAACCAAAATAATACTAATAGTATCCAATTTTTTTTAAATCTCAACACATCCGCACTTTTAAACACAAAATGCAATTGTTTACAAAACCTAACTAGGCTTAATATATCTTCATTCCTTATATCAACAATTGTGGCCACATTTACAATGATAAAAGTGGACATATAACCGTCAAACATATAAATAAGAGCCAACTATGTATTTATGTAGCAATAATTTTGACATTTAGAACCTACACTTCTATTCAAATAAGAAAAATGAATCTTTAACAAAAAAAATATGGAGAGTAACTCTCATTTTCAGAGAATATCATAAACCTTCTCGAAAGACAACTACTCTTTAATACCTATTTGTTGAGTTTTAAAGACAACTAGTCACTAATACCTACACAGAGAAAACTGAATGCCCTAAGCTATAGACTTAATGGTATACAAATCCCAAGGAAAGCATATAAAAGCCAAATAACATCTGTACAATTTTCATTAAATATAGATCAATAGATATTCATATCTTTAATAAAGAAAAGCATTAAATACATGTCATTTGAATATTCAAGTTTATTCAACAAGTCCGTACATATATATCAATCACATCTAATATCATTTAACCAAATCTCATACCTATATAAGCATAACTCCTTTAAAATGCATATACATAATCATCAAACTATATATTCAACCATTCTTGTATTAGTATTTCAATGTACTTATAAGTTCATGTAATAATCATTTCTTAAACAATTTACTCATAGGAAATTTAAAACATATATACAAATATAGAATACCATTCATTAAATTCAGGCATGTAGAAAATTCATAATAACATTAGTTATCTTTATCACATGTTTAACCCATATAAACTCTAGTAGAACCGAAAGTCATTTAAGGAAATTATATCTAATGTGCACCAAGTGTTGAATGTTAGGCTCGAAAGCCATATAGGGCCTAAAGGCTATATTGGGCGTCAAATACCATATTGGGTTTGAAATCCATACTAAGCTCATTAGCCATACAATATGGCAAGTGTTAGAATATCTCAATGAAGCATCGTAATATTGCTAAATAATGTACTAACCATGCACACCCTTGTTCTACCCTGACACCCACAAAACTTGTAAGGCTTACATATGATCATCCATATCATCTTTTCCATGCAACATATTCATATAATCATAGTATATGAAAATTCTTTACACATGCTCATTGGATCAAATTCATTAGCCAATTCGCATAATCATCAGATAGCATAATTAGCTTGATTTCATTTGATAAATCATTTACATTCCATAATATTACCAAGCCATATAGTATAAAAATTGCATAATTGGTATCTGTAGGTTTATCACACATACTACTTTATTAACTTCCTTTTGAGATGAGTGATTGTGCTTTTAAAAAGAATTAAAATATCCAACTGCACATGTAATATATTATAAGTCTGATTAGGCCATGTGCATACACATCATCAAATGCTTTCATTTTAATTGATGTAGCATCAGTTGAAATCATATGCATCTTAGATTTTAAAGAACTTGCATTTGAAGAGGCATAAATAAGTTACAATCATAATGTGCTCCTCATTGGGCATTTCCTTCTGTCTTTGGAAATCAGAGATATAATATATTCGTCTTAAGCTTAATCATGCAATCTCATCAAATACTATCAATTTATAAAGCTGAATACTATTGCAACTCATGCATGTGTGTGTGTGTGTGTGCGTGAATAGCAATTGTAACACTGAATGCCCAATCAACAAAACAAATTTTGTTGCTAAGTCACTAGGTTTTGACAAGAGTAAGGCTAAAATTAAGTCACGGTATTCACATCCTAAGGTCCAAAATATTCACTAAATAATTATCTAAAATTATTATTTAACTTCACATATTATTAAATTAACTCCATAAATATAATTCTTAAATTTTTCTTAATAATACTACACTAAAAGTTATTATTGATCAATTATCTAAATTCTCTAAAAATATTCATGAAATATTTTCTACCACCTAAATCATGCAAACATGCTCCAAATATATTAAATAAAATATGAAACATTAATAGTAATTTTTTTGAACCAAAATATTATCAAGTCTCGGATCGGTGGTACTATTCACAGACTGGTAAACTACTATTTCAGACTGAGAAATAAGATTTTATAGTTCTCACGCCCTTAAAGAATTTTTTCCTCGAAATTCATTTAATGTAAACAACTGAGGATGCTCTTGTCTCATCTTTTTTTCTCTTTCCTACGTAGCTTCCTCTATCTTGTGGTTCCTCCAAGGGACCTTCACTAGAGGAATTATCTTATTTCTCAATTCTTTAACCTCTTTAGCAAGTATCCTTACTGGTTCTTCCTCATATGTCAAATATGGCACTATAGTGATAGACTCGGCTAAAATAACATGAGATGGATCTTATCAATACCTCTATAGCATAAATATATGAAAAACATTATGTATCCTCTCCAGGTCTAGTGGCAAAGCCAGTCTATAGGCTAATGGACCCACACGCTCAATGATCTCGTATGGACCAATGAACCTAGGACTAAGCTTACCCTTCTTTCCAAATCTCAACACTTTCTTCCACGAAGATACTTTGAGGAATACTTTCTCACCCACTGCATACTCCACATCTTTCCTCTTTAAGTCAACATACAACTTCTGACGATTTGAAGCTGCTTTCAATCTATCCCCGATGATTCTAACTTTATCCTTTGTATCCCGAATCAAATTTGGACAACCAATCTTGCCCTCACTCAACTCTGACCAACATAACGGCGTGCTGCATCTCCTACCATACGAAGCCTCAAAAGGAGCCATCTGAATACTCGATTGATAACTATTATTGTCAGCAAACTCCACAAGTTGAATATACTTCTTATAATTGCCCTCAAACTCAATCACACATGCTCTCAACATATCCTCCAAAATCTAAATCACCCGCTCTGACTGACCATCTATCTGTGAATGGAATGTTGTGCTAAAGTGCAATCTAGTACCTAAGACCTCTTGTAACTTCTTCCAGAATCTAGAAGTAAACCTCGTATTCATATCTAAAATGATGGAAGAAGGGACCCCATGTAACCTCACTATCTCATCAATGCATAGCTCTGCATATTACTCCATAGAGTAATTGGTCTTGACATGAAGGAAATATGCCAACTTAGTCAATTAGTCAACATCACCTCGATGGCATCTTTCTTCCTAGGAGTCATAGGCAAGCCCATCATGAAATCCATGGTGATCCTATCCCATCTCCACTTCAAAATAGAGGTAGGGTGTAGCAAACCCAAAGGAACCTGATGCTCTGCCTTAACCTGCTGATAGGTCAAGCATCTCGATACATAATCTATAATGTCCCTCTTCATAGAACGGCCACCAATACTATAACCTCATATCCTATTACATCTTGTTACTATCGGGATACATGGAATAAAGACTACTATAAGCCTCCTTTAGGATACTCTTCCTCAACTCTTAAATCTTAGGCACACAGATTCGATCCTCAAAGTACAAACAATCATCATCTCTAATAACAAATCTCTTCTTCTTATCATCCCTATTTAAGTCTTTCCACATAGTAATCATCTCATCATCCCTCTCTGCATCTCTAATCTATTGGAGTAAGCTAAGTCTAACAATAAGCTTTGCCACAAGTGCACCATCACTAGCCACAGATAATTGGGCATTCATCACACGAAGGGCAACCAAAGCCTTTCTATTGAGTGCATCTGCAACCACATTGGCCCTACCCGAATGGTAATCAATAGTGAATTCATAATCCTTAAAAAGCTATAACCATTTGCACTGTCTCAAGGCTCTTATGATCCGTATACAAGTGACATTTCTCACCATACAAGTAATGCCTCCAAATCTTCAAAGCGAAGACTATAGCTGCTAACTCCAAATCATGAGTAGGGTAGTTCTTCTCATGAGGTTTAAGCTGTCTAGAAGCATAAGCAACTATCTTACCCTTTTGCATCAATACACACCCCAAATCATGTGAAACATCATTATACACATCATATAGTATACCCAACGTGGGCTGGGTCAACACTAGAGCCTCAATAAGCATTGCCTTAAGCCTCTCAAAACTACTCTGACATTTGACAGTCCATTCAAATCTGACATCATTCCAAAGTAATCTAGTCAAAGGGGCTGCAATGAGAGAAAACCCCTTAACGAACCTCGTATAACAACCAGCTAATGCTAAGAAACTACGAATCTCTATAAGATTTTTAGGTGGCTTCCAATCAAGTATTGCCTCTCTTCGAATCAACTCTAATACCCTCTTCAGAAATGACATGTCCCAAGAAAGCAATCTTAGACGACCAAAACTCACACTTGCTTATCTTAGCATAAAGACGTCTCTCTCTCTCTCTCTATTGGTAAAATTGTCCTCAAATGGTGATCATGGTCCTCCTTGGTCTGAGAATACATCAATATGTCATTGATGAACACGACTACAAACTGATCCGAATAAGGATAGAAGATTCGGTTCATCAAATCCATAAATAATGCAGGAGCATTAGTCAGACTAAATGGCATAACTAGAAACTCATAATGGCTATATTGTGTCCTAAAAGCAGTCTTAGGCACATCTGTACCTCTTTTTTATGGGGGCCTTATTAGTAATCTATCAATCCATTGTGGCTTCCTTCCTCCAACTTCTTAGCCTCGATCTTTGGGATTTTCTAGTGACCAAATTAATCTTTCTATGATAACTTGTGATTCTTGAAAGACGGGCAGACTAATTTGCTGATGGTAAAAGGTTGCTTCAAGCAACTTTCTCAATTCTCGATTAAACATAGAATGAGAAGTTGATCACCCCCAGCTGATGATAACCTGATCTCAAATTTATCTTCAAAAATACAGTAGCTCCTCTCAACTGATCAAACAAAATGTCTATCCAAGGCAATGGATATCGATTCTTCACTATCACATTTTTAAGTTGTTTATAATCTATGCACAATCTCAAAGACCCATCCTTCTTCTTCACAAACAATACTTGAGCACCCCATTGAGATACACCAGGTCGAATGAAGCCTCTATCAAGCAACTCCTGAATCTGAACCTTCAACTCTCTCAACTCAGTAGGAGCCATCTAATGTGGAACAATGGATATCAGCAGAGTACCGAGCATAACCTCAATACCAAACTCAACCTCTCTCTCTCTCTCAGGAAGTAAACCAGGCAGCTTATTAGGAAACACATCCAGAAAGTCGCATGCAGTGGGTATATCACGCACATTATAAGATCTCTTCTCTGGTTCAAGCACATAAGCTAAAAATGCCTCACCACCATGTTGTATCATCTTCCTAGAAGTAGTAGTAGAAACAACATTAGAGAGTCTATCCAACCTCTCACCCACGAGCACAATCTCCTCACCAGATGAAGTCTAAAGTGTGATCCTCTTAAGTCTAAAATCCATTATAACCCCATGTCTGGATGACCAATCCATGCCCAACATCATGTCTAGAAAGGTAACTCTATCAGGTCACCCAAAAACACATAACCATGAATGACTAGTGGACAATCCTTATACACCTAATCAACTACAGCACTATGACCTAAAGGACTAGTGACCTCAATACTAAGCTATAACGTGTCAGCATGCACACTACCCAAACTACTCGTAAGTATGCATAGATATGAATGTGTGGAGCCTAGGTCAATCAAAGCATGTGTTGTAGTATCAAAGATGGAGAAAGTACCTGCTATGACATCTGGAGCATTTGCTCTGCCCTGGTCCTAATAGCATAAGCCTTGGTTGGTGCTCTAACCTCAGCTCTATCCACTGACTCTAAAACTGGCCTTTGGCTCCTTACACTAACCGTATCACCATGGCCTTTACCTCTGCCCCTTGGAACACAAGGAGCTAACCTACTAGCCTAGTAAGCTGAACTAGTCACTTTCATAAGGTAATCCCTAATCATGTTTCTGTGGATCCACATCGAAAACATCCACCAGTAAATCTCCTACATACCCCAGCATGTCTCCTATGACACTGTGTGCAAATTGGAGTATCTATAGCATAAGCCTTGGCTGGTGCTCTGACCTTAACTCTATCCACTGATTCTGAAACTGGCCTTTGGTTCCCAACACCAACCATATCACCATGGCTTCTGCCTTTGCCCCTTGGAACACGAGGAGCTAACCTACTAGCCTGGTGAGCTGAACCAATCACTTTCATAAGGCAATCCCTAATCATGTGCCCTGTAGATCCACATTGAAAACATCCACCAGTAAATCTCGTACATACTCCAGCATGTCTCCTACCACACTATGTACAAATTAGAGTATCTATCCATGCGGAACCTCCACCACTAACAATAGATGTAGCTTGTGAAGCTAGTTTGACATAAGTACTTTGACCATATCTTTGAGCCTATCTGAAACCAGACTGTGGTGCACCTCTAACCTCTTGTTACTCGATTAGGCCCTTGAAGTTTATCTAGAAACAACTCCCTGAAATCTCTTATACTACTATTCTATCCTAACCTCCTCAAGCTCTAAACTAGCCTTCACTAAAGAAGCTAGTGTAGTGTGAGGCTGTGAAAATAAATGCATCATATACTCATCATGTAAGCCCTTCCTAAATCACTTACACCAGTCAAACTCAGATGTAATCATACTAGAAGCATACCTAATCAAACAGAGGAACTCTCGCTTGTACTCAAATACTATCATCCTAACCTGCTTAAGTCTAAGAACTCAGCTATACACTGATCAGCAAATAGTTATCCAATATACTTCTATCAAAACTCAAATAGAAAGAAATCCCATGTCCTCTCCTCAGTAGTAACTGCCTGAGACACTGACTCCCACCATAGGAAAGCCTCTTCCTTCAATAAGGAAGTAGCAGATAACAATTTTTCTTGTGAAGTACACTGCATCTGCTCAAGTATCCTCTCTGTAGCCCGAAGCCAAAACTCTACTGCGGATGCTACATCATCCCTCCTACCTATAAACTCAACAGCACTGTACCTCCTCAATCTTTCAATATAGGGTCGAACTGGAACAGGGACTAGAGCAACTAGAGCCTAGGGAACAGCTCTTGCTACTTGCCTCAAAGCATCCATTAACTGCTATACTAAAGCATCTTGGTTAGGCCCTGCAGCACCTACAACAACCTACCCCACAGTCGAGGCACGCTCTGCATTAGAACCTAACATATTGCCAATGGCATCACTAGCAGGTGACCACCACCAAGAGGAGAATAAGTATTCACCTCCTCATTAGACAGATTCTGAGACATAACTCAAGACCTATAAAGACCAAAAAGGTTTGCATCAAAGAGAAGTTCCCAAAATAGACTAATAAGGCATGTATTTAACTTAAATCAATTCTATTCTTACTCTAAATAGATAAATTCCCATACTAAAATATACTTCTAGAATTGCTTGAATCTATGCTTTGATGCCATTAAATGTAACAGCCCACCCTAGTTTCAAAGGATTAGACGGTGAGTGCCACATTTGGTGCTGGAAGCACCATCTTAACTAATTAACAAATCATATGATAAATTGGAAGTGACTAAATAATCATATGTTTAGCAAGTAATTTTTTTTAAAAATGTTTTAGGAAATTTCTATAGAAAACTGCAAGAATTTCCTCCTAAAAACTGAACTTGCCCAAACAAATGAAACAATAACACTCCCAATTATAAACCTCCGAAACCCCAACAAACTCCATAAGTAACTCAATTTCACAAGCACTTCTATAATCTCACAATTGGTCATACTACTCTTGAACAACATAAATTATCATCAACTAATAACTTTAAAACATATCACGTCTTATGAAATTCTAACCATGCATATTTAACTTAGGAAATATTCTAAATTCTCATAATTAACCATATTATACGACTAACTTGCTTTAATTACATATCTTTAAATAATAGTTGTACATGCCATATATTCTAAATACATAATCTAACAAAATAAATTTATGTCTTAGATGCTACTCTTTTAGTCTTCAGCAGCACCAAATGTTTTTAACCTGTGCATGATAAAATCAACACGCTGAGTATATCACTCAGTGGTGCTCATTAACATACAAAAATACTTAAGTATAAAATCTTAACAAATCAATCATAAAAACATTGTTCAAAAAAAACATTACTTTCAAATAAATAAGTAGTAACATATTTAAAACTCAAATCACAGAAAATATGATCTTAAAATCATGAAAGCAATCATGGAAATACTTGCTAATTAAAAACCATTGAAATTCCAAAATCGTGATTTCATAATAAAACTCATCAATCATATTCTTAAAATGTTCATATGAGGGCTCACATATGCTTAGAAGAATAAATGTAGATAAGATTCTATAACATATCATAATGGCCTTAGGTTGTCAACCATTTCATATAGGTCGTCAACCATTTCAAAAAGGCTTCAAAAGCCTACTTATTCATATAAAGCACTTCCACTTAAACATAAAGCATTCAAAGCCTAGCATATCATCATAGTTTAATAACATAATGGCATCGAGGCCGAGCATGCTCATCTTACATAATTGAATTAAATCATACTATATTTTCAATCAAAGCATATTAGAACCCAAAAATCAAATCATTTCTTTTTAAAATAATAACCTTTTTTTATAATCCATATAATTTCAAAACATATCATAATTTAAGCATATATTTCTCAAATTCATTTAAACCTACAACTTGTAAAAATTACCACCTTTCATACTTATGAATTTTCAAAGATTTCATAATCAAAGTATACACTTAATATAACATAAAAGAACTTAAACCAAGCTTAAAAAGAGGTGAAATCACACATTACCACCTTAGGGTGGTAAGGCCTCCTCATCTACACAAGGGAAGGAATTTTGCTCCTTCAAATAATTATCATTTCCAAGCCAAAATCACATACTTAAACACATTAAAACCTTTACTTAAATTCACTTAATCATGAAATCCAATTTTACACAACTTAAGCTTCTTTAAGTCTAATTTCAAATCATAAAACTAAAATTACATAATAGATCTTTTAATTACAAAATATTTACTTATCAATCATCGTTTTAAGAGCATAAATAAATGAAGAACAAAAGAAAACTTAAGGTGCTCCTCCAAAGGAGTTTCGATCACTCTTAAACAAAAAGCAAGGGAGTGCTTTCCATTTCAACTAAGCATACACTCATGCACATAAGTCATTCAAATTCACATTCAAACATTCAAAAATAAAGAGTTTAAATAATTCATTCAATTTTTCTAAAATTCACATAAACCTTTAAAAATTAAAATCTTAGAAAAATGAGAGGAAATAAAAGAAGTAATTGCACTAACTTCTAAAACAATTAAAAGCTTATAAATCTTCACTCTTTAGTTTTCCCCTTTGCTTTAGAAGAAGGCTCTCTAACCTCTTCAAAGTAGCAAAATTCACATTCAAAATCAAGAAATAACAAGAAAAAATGGAGCATGATTTAAAGCATATTCTACCATATATATGCTATGAATTCCTTAATTAAATCCTTAGAATCAAAAATCACAACTTACTTGATATTGTAGTAAACTCCAAATCCTTGATTATTCTCACCAAATATCACCCTTTTATGCTTAATTCTTCAAGTTTAATCTCTAGTCTTATATTTAATTTAGTTGATTTAAGGTAGTTTAATTGTAAGAAAATGGAGGAGAAGGAGAGAAAGGAGTTGACGCATAAGGAGAAGGAAGAAAAGAAAAATAAGTTAAATGGATAAGTGTTGTTGACTCAAAGTTAACAAATCAAATTTTGTTGCTAAGTCACTAGGTTTTGACAAGTGTAAGACTAAGATTAAGTCATGGTATTCACATCTTAAGGTCCAAAATATTCACTAAATAATTCTCCATAAGTATTATTTAACTCTACATATTATTAAATTAAATCCATAAAAGTAATTCTTAAATTTTCTTTAATAATACTGCACTAAAAGTTTCTATTCATCAATTACCTAATTCTCCAAAAATATTCATGAAATATTTTCTATCCACTTAAATCATGCAAACATGCTAAAAATATTAAATAAAATATAAATATTAATAGTAATTTTTTCGGATCGAAATAATACCAAGTCCTGGACCTATGATACTATTCACAAACCAGTAAACTACTATTTCAGACTCTGAAAATAGGTTACAACAACTCATGCATATATATATATAACATGCGCAACTTTAGATAACAACCATCCA
Source organism: Jatropha podagrica (assembly GCA_947857235.1). NCBI lineage: Eukaryota > Viridiplantae > Streptophyta > Magnoliopsida > Malpighiales > Euphorbiaceae > Jatropha > Jatropha podagrica. Next base: position 104,132 of record CANUEP010180797.1, on the reverse strand, counting down.
ACTCATATTATTTACGTTTTATTGAATCTTAACCAAATTCTTTAAGTAGATTCTTGTATTCTCAAATACACAAGGTGAACATAAATAATTACAAAATTCGATGCAAGTTCATACAAATGCCTTCTTTTGCACTTTAATTCACTTGCTCAATTATTCAAAAAGAATTAGCAATTTATAATTAAATAAGATCCACCAAAGTAAAAAAAAAGAAAAATTACTCTTGTAACCACAGTAATTTCATATTAGGCCATAAACCTTTCAGGTAATATGAATAACACTTTGGAAAATTTAGCCACTTCATCTAATCTATCAATGAACACTTTCATTCTCCAAATCATTTAACATAAAAATTATCTTTATATAAGCACAATAAGTTGAACTTAAGCCATAATCTTTATGAGTCCACATATATATATATATATATATATATATATATATATATATATATATATATGTAGTCCCAAAATGTACAAGTCCTAAAAATCATGGTATTTAATTAACCAAGAGTCACCAAAAGACTGATTACCATCTTTTTAAATCATAACTAGGTCATACCAAATCATACTCCTTTCAATTCCCATAATTGGCTTTTTTTTTTTTTTCTTTGTTTTTACATATTAACTTATCCATATTCATTTTACCTATCTAATTCATTTACATGAAACATATGCATTTAATTATTATTTAAGCATATTATCTCCACATGCTCTTTGTCTCTCATAAATCAACTTAATCATCATGGTACAACGATTACCTAATATAATTATCTTAAATTCACAAAGAAAATAGCTATTATTTTAGGATCATGGTAACTTACATTAAGTCATAACCAATGCATTTATATTATATAACATTGTTGACCGTGATTTCAACACCAGGCTCTAGGAAATTCTGCTACAGTTCCAACGACATGAGAATTAGCTCGATCGGACATCGTTTATGCCTTGAACGAACCCCTAGAAACCTGAAAACCCAGAGACCAAAGCAAAGGGATATTCTGGTAATTAGCCAGGATTAGCGTCGGCCAACCCAGTAGCGGCGACGCTGATCAGGCTACTAGGACTCTTCACCGGCGCTGAAAAAGGCATCTCTAGTGCTAATAATGGGGTGGCCAGCTGGCTGAGCCACTCTGTTTGCCTATAAAAGGCACAATCCCTCCTCATTTCACACACCTCTTATTGTTTGATTGAGCACTTCTTAAGCATCACTGACTCTAATACTTATTTTTATGATTCTACAACCATAAAATCCAATTTTGCTCATCTTCCTTAGTTGAGTTTAAGACCGAACTTGGCTCTCAAAAGTTGTTCCTTTCGATTTTCAATCATACTTTGACCTTCCTTAGGCCAAAGCTACTAGTTAGGTTATTCATTATTAATTAAATCTAGTGATTGATTAATAATTCATCAATTAACAATATTATATAAGACTATAATACGGGTCATCGCACCCTACCTTAGCCTCTTTGGTCAATAACTCACCGTGGAGCTTCGATCCGGTTGCATCATAAGCACGAGGGTCTAATCACTCCAACTCAAACTTTGTCAATTGAGCCAAGTCCATCAGGTAAATTATCAAACTGTCAAAGCACGGTCCATCTAGCACTATGCTTGCTTTAAGCCTCATCCATCTAGCAAAATCATAAAACCAATTTTCAAACTAAGCTTGGAATCATCCGGCACACCAGTAAGCTCACTCTAAGAGTGGCACCTTCAAAACCCTACCATCCTGGTCGATGGTAGAACTTCATGCACCCTAATCCTCATACAAATGAGGTACGAAGACATACCTATAGATTTCAGCCTAGATGGCCCCGATCGAACTTACCATTCGGCTCTTAGGGGAATATGTTGCATAACCTAGAATCCTTTATAACGAGGCTAGAGTTGGGCTCCCCTTCGAATTTCACAACCTTTATTACATTTGCTTACCTTTAATGCACTATATTTCAAATATTGTCATGCATTATAAGTATGCTCATGCATCGATAAACTGACATTCATGCCAAATACCACTTTTTGATTTTCAATTAGACCTATACTTTTGATCTACCCCCAAATGAGGCCAAAAACCCAGTCCACGAACTCAATGATTTGAGGCTAGTGCATTTTATCCATTGTAGCACACTTAAGGAGTCAAACATAGGGTTTTTACCTTATATTTTCTCAGAAAAAAAAAACAAATTAAGGTGGCGACTCTAAAAAACCACACAGTCAAAAGCACTCTAAAGAGCCAAATTTGACACCATTTAAGCGCTAAACAGAGCCATAAAATTGATAAATTGGTAATTATATTAACTAATCAAAATAAACTAGTCACAACAAGAATAAAACCAGAACAAATTGAGAAGGGACCACAATGGGATTCCCTCCAATCTTGGCATTTTCAGTTTCTCCATGACGAACCGACCAATGGGGCCTTCCAGTTAGACTCCATCATTCGAGTCTTTCCCACGGTGCCCGAGAGGGGACTCACGAACATATAAGGATTTAATAGACTCCTTAAATACCAAAAGGCATATTCTCATAAGAGGTAATTACATCTCAAAATCAAGGTGAACTACATCAAACCATTTATCATTCAAGCTTCATAAATAACACTTATACAGATATTATCTATTTAATTTGCCAAAAGATAATTATTTATCTTTTACAACTATACGATTCTCATTAGCCAACATCCATGTAAATCTCAACAAATCACATATGCTAGAATCAATGCTCTATTTAATTAAATAAAATCTAATTTCCTCAAATCCAGATCATTTAATTTATTTACTTAATAGTACTAGCAACTCATTTCCAATATTTTATTTCAATGGTTTACGGAACATTAAATCCAAGTTGAAACAGAACGCGAAACAGGCATAAAACTATTAGTGACCATTGCAAATAAGATCTAATATCCTCAATTTGATACTTCTAGAAAATTCTAGTTATCTTGTTAATTAGCATTATCTAGATACCTAGAATAATTGAGATTATCTTAATTTTGATATGTAGAACTATTAATTAGGAGTTATAATGAGAATCAAAGTTCAGTTATGGTACGAGAATCAAATTGGAAGAAGGTTAAATTTGCTTAAGCTTTACCGATGGGAAGCTAGAACGTGAATCTCCTTAAGCTAGCACCATGATTTATGATTTAATGGATTAATAATTAAACACCTAAGACATATGATTAAGGTTTAATTGAGACTAAACAAAAGTAATAAAATGCAACTGTATGAAAAGAGAAACAAAGAAAGGATTAAGGTGTAAAAAGGCAACTAAAGTATATGGAAGGAATTACCATGAAAATCTTTTATTCCCACCTATTTATGATGAGTCAAAAGGCACCTCTTGCTCATTTTTGGTCATCCATGGTCGAAGCTTCATAAAAAGAGAGAGAAAAAACTCTTAAGAACAAGCTTAAGGTGCATAAAAACTCAAAAAGTTTCAAGTGATTCTTAAGGAAAGGTTGGTTATCTTCTCTTCCTCTTTCTTTTTCATGTTTTTATTTTTGAATTTCAATGAAGACATGAGGTGCTTGCTTATTGTTGCTGATTTGGTAGAAATGATGTGATTATAAGTGATTTTAAGGTGATTTAAGGTGATTAAGATGGTTAACCATGAATTTGATGTTAAATTTGCATAGTTGACCAAATTGGATAATTTTAAGCATTTGATTAAAAATGTATGGAATAGGTATTCTAATATATGAAAGGTAATTATGTTATTTAAGTACTAGAAGAATTTTTATGCATAAATTAATGGTGGAGTTAAGAATGCTTAAGTCAGTAAGGTATTACTTGAGTATATTACAATTGAGCATCCTAAAATTCAATCATTGAGATTGACTTAGTTATATAGGTAAATAAAGCTCAACAAATTATGAAATTTTATGCAAAACTATTTTAGGATGTTGGGAAGGTTTTGGTAAAAGGGCATGAGGAATGGATAAGGTAAAATGGTGTTATAAATAATTGTATGCAGACTGCTCAGTGTAGAATTTAATTGAAAATTAGGCACTGTGTGTAGGTTATTGGCTATGCAAATGAGCTCCAAAAATTCATGAAATTTTATATGGGAGTAGAATGAGATGTGAGAAAGATTCTATTAAACTTTCAGGACAAATGGACTTAATGACCTAAAGTTAAAGCCAAAGGAAAACAGGTTGTCCATGTGATTAAAATATAGTATTCTATTCATTAGAAATGAATTTAGCATCCTTTTCATATGTTATTAAGTCTTATTATTTTTAGTTATCAATTTAATATTTCTAGGATGTGATTAAGTGTGGGAAATGAAGTAATTCATGCATAAATTAAGGTCTTACGGTAATTGATTAAGTATAATGAAATTGAAGGAAAAACATAAATACTACATTTCAATACTTAATTTGCATTCCTATAATAGCATGTCTGTGTTTATTGAGTAATATGGACTTAATATGAATATTAATTTCATGCTATAGTATCTGAGAGAAAGGGATTCAAAGACAAGTTAATAAGTAGAGGAGTAAGGCTAGGACAGCTTTCTAATTCAGGTTAGTGCAATACTCTTTTCTTGTTTTGTTAAAACCAAAATGTATCTGATTTTACATTCCAATTTCATAAAATAATTTATGAATAAAGAGGAAATATTGGAGTAAACGTTTTATGGATTTTAAAAGACAAGTATGATTTGATACCTTATGATTTTCAATGATTCTTAAAGTTAAATTGAAAATATATTTATATGGAAAGCAAGATATTGGCCAATTACTATTTATAGTATGAGAGGTGGCCATGAATGAATGTTTTTAGTAGTGTTTGTAAAAATGATTTGTTATTCACTATGTTTTCAATTTTGTTTATTATATAAAATGATTTATAGTCGTACAACAGCTGATAGATATTGTTATTGCCCTATCGATATCACTTTATTTGTTGAAGTTGATATTGTGATTGACATGGAAATGAATAATAAATAAATGATATTATTTCCTCTTACATGAGGTTGACATTGTCCCTCTTCTATTGAGATCTAAATTACAAATTGAAGTTGAGATAGCTTTGTCTTAATAAACTCATAGGACACTGATGACCCTTCGGATTAAATCTACTTAAATTATTGAGACAAGATCAGACACTGTTAAGCTTCTTGAATTGATGTTTTTCTTATAATTATGATGCTCTATAACCATTCTCTTGTAACTAATATATTTCAAAATTGTATTTCAAAAAGTACCAATGGGACATTGCCTTACAATAGCTACGTGTTTGCGACTCCTACAATATTACATATAATGATTCATTCTTTATTTAAGTGCATGTGTAGATTGCAAGTTGTTAAATTTTTTAATTTTTGATTGAGGTTAATTGATGTGTATGTGATCATCTAATGTATATTGCCATTTTATTTTTGAATATTTCTTATAATGAATGACCCGCGAATTTATTTTTAAAAAATTTTCATTTAAAAATCTAATGGTAAATTCTAACCAATGAAATTTAGCAAAAAAATATTCTAACCAATTCTTAGAACATTGAACTTTAAGAATCCTATAGAAGCTCCCCAAGGTAGCACCTCATACACTATTCCACCAAAGGTCTTTGGTTGTGTGTGCTTTGTTCATCACCAACGTGGAGGAGAACTGGAACCTAGAGCCTTGAAATGTGTGTTTGTTGGTTATTATGCCACATAGAAAGGGTATAAGTGTTACTATCCTCCATCTCAAAAATATTTTGTAAGTATGGATGTGACCTTTAGAGAGTCTGAACCTTATTTTTCTCTCGCTCCTCTTCAGGGAGAGATTCAAGAAGAAGAGGAAGAGAGGATAACTCCTATGTCTGTGTGTGTTTCGGAACAATTTATGAATCTGGTTAATATTGATGAAGAGATACAAAATATCAATAGAAAGGATGATCATGCTCAAAGAAAAGATAGGCTAGATAGGCCAAATTTGAAGAGATATAGCAGAAATGAGAAAATAGTGTCATTGTGCATGATCTCAATGCCCAACCGTCTTCCTTGCGATCAGGTCCAGAAAATCAATGTGGTGAGCTTCTTATAACTCCTACGATCCCTAATTCTGATATAATTCCTTTTGTTCATAATGCTGATTCTCCTGCTAATCCTATCATTGATGACACTAACATTCCCATTGCTCTCAGGAAAGGTGTGAGATCGTGTACTAAATATCCCATCTCTCAATTTGTTTCCTATGATTCATTATCTTCTTCCTATAGAGCCTTTGTCGTGTCTATTTCTTCTGTTTCTATTCCACAGAATTGGCAAAAGGCATATCAGGATCCAAAATGGAAGGAAGCAATGGTGGAGGAGATGAAAGCTTTGGCAAAGAATGAAACGTGGGATCTTATCACCTCTTCAGTAGGTAAGAAACCAGTAGGATTTAAGTGGGTGTTCACAATAAAACACAGGGCATATGGCACAATCGAAATGTACAAGGCTAGATTGGTAGCAAAAAGGTATACTCTGACTTATGGTGTTGATTATCAAGAGAACTTTACTCCAGTTGCTAAGATGAACACAATCAGGATCATACTATCTTGTGCAGCCAACCTAAACTGGGAGTTACATCAATTTGATGTGAAGAATGCATTTTTGCATGGAGATTTAGAAGAGGAAGTCCACATGGACATTCCTCTGGGGTTTGATTGTCACAAAACCCAAGGAAAGGTATGCATGTTGAAAAAGGCCTTATATGGCCTTAAACAGTCACCTAGGACATGGTTTGATAGGCTCAGTAAGGCCATGAGTTCCTTTAGTTATATTCAGAGTAATGCTGATCATATTTTATTTATTAGACACTGCAAGGGTAAGATCACGTTACTAGTTGTCTATGTTGATGATATGGTGGTAACTAGAGATGATGAAATAGAAGTTGTTCGCTTGAAGAAACTATTAGCTTAAGAGTTTGAGATTAAGGATCTTGGAAGTCTGAGATACTTCCTTAGTATTGAGGTTGCTAGATCTAATAGCGGGATCTTCATTTCACAAAGGAAATACATGCTAGACCTTTTACAAGAAACAGGTGTGTTGGGATGTAAGCCATCTAATTCTCCAATTGAGGCCAACCTCAAATTGTAGGCAAGAGTTGGGAAGACAGTTAATCTAGGCCAATATCAAAGGTTGGTTGATAAATTAATTTATCTCTCACACACAAGACCTGATATCGAGTATACTGTTAGCCTTGTGAGTTAGTATATGCATGACTCTCGTAACTCTCATATTAAAGCTGTTTTTCATATTCTGAGATATCTGGAGTCTGCTCCTGGAAGGGGCATACTTTTTTCTAAGCATGGCCACCTAAAAACTAAGGTATATACTGATGCAGATTGGGCTAGATCTCCAAATGACAGAAGATCGACTTCAGACTATTGTACCTTTGTTGGAGGAAATTTGGTTACTTGGAGGAGTAAAAAGCAGAGTGTAGTAGCTCATTCAAGTGCAGAAGCTGAGTAGAGAGCCATAGCCTTAGGAGTTTGTGAAATGTTATGGGTGAAAAAGTTATTGGAAGAATTGAAGCTTTCAGAGTTTGGAGCTTCAACCTTATTCTGTGACAACAACGCAACTATTAGTATTGTTCAAAATCTGGTTCAGCATGACAAAACAAAACACAAAGAAATCGATAGACATTTCATAAAAGAGAAGATCAATCAAAGTGTCTTGAGACTTTCTCATGTAACCTCAGATAATCAACTGGCAGATGTCTTCACTAAATGATTAAGTAGCAGAATCTTCCATAACTTAGTATGCAAGTTAGGCTTGCTCAATATCTATGCGCCAATTTGAGAGGGAGTGTTGTGATATATTACTGAATGTATAAGTAGTATAATTTAGGGTAAAGAATAGCTTAGGTATTTTGAAAATAGCCTACATCTATAAATAAAGGTGAATTGTATCTTATTGTATGAAAGAAATAAGAAAAGCTCTCTCATTACACATAAAATCAACAACTACTTTCGTATCCATTTCTTGAAAAATACAAGAGAAAATACCCAAAATACGTTTTTCCCCCTTCCTATGTAAAATCTTTCAGTTCTATTGGACTTTTCATAAACCCAATGATCGTTAGTTTCCGAAGGTCACCTCTGCGATCACAGTATTACCTTTGTGTACTTCACAAGACTGAGAAGAGTAAGAGCCAACAACTTTGAAGTTGCTAATATCTTCGTTGTTGTTGCTTAGTAAGAAGACATCAAGCCTTGTTTTCATCTGAAGAGGACGGGAACGCTGCACAGCAAAGAGGAGATCATTGTTGTTGCTTAGTAAGAAGACATCAAGCCTTGTTTTCATCTGAAGAGGACGGGAACGCTGCACAGCAAAGATGAGATCATTCCTTCGTGAGCTCACCAATTGAACTAACCAATGATGTCTGCTTGTAGGTAACTTGACAAATAATGAAAAAAATAAAAAAAGTTAGATTGTTCTACCTTCTATAAACTACATATATTTATATTCAAAAGAGTTACTTTTGCATATATATATATATAACAAAGAAGCAGAATCTACCTTCATGCATTGTGAGAATATGGAAAACAGCAGCATCACTCCAGTGATTCTTTTCTTTTGGCAGTTCATTGAGCAGTCATCAACTTGGAGGAAGAGACTAGCACTTGCATCCAGACCTTCAAAGTGGGCATTAAAGAGCCCATGACATTTCTTCTTGATCAATTCCACAGGATAAGGGACACAGCATCTATCCGCTGTAACATTAACAATGGATACTTCATATGCTACCTCAGGAGAGGCCATTTAAAACCCCCCATAAAATGGTTGATTAGCATTCAATTTTACAAGATGATTCTGAAGTTTTCTGCCATGCCTCTGTCCACAAGCAACTATGTAATTAGGTTTGCAGGTGCAAATCTTTCATTTCCGAAGCTGAGTTCTTTGAGTTGACAAGGTAACATGGTGTGGCAGTATAAAGGTTAGATGAGAAATTGAAAAAACAAAGTATCATATGAAACAACCAGTTTGATTTCAACTGGTGCTGATGTCAGGCAAGAGAAATTTAATTCGCTTGTTGGCTACAATTGAGTCCTTAAGACTGGAAAACGTATATGTCTTGAGCTGAACGTACAAGAGAAATTTATATATATAACATATGACTGGAGAGCCATGTACATATGGAATCTACAGATAAATATGAACATGGACACCTCTTAGAATATCTGCTATCATTTTGTAAATAAATATCGTACTGTCAGATTTTCTCTCATTTGATGCATTCAAAATAATTTGCATAAACTGAGAGTGATTATTGACTCAATATTAAAGAAATTAGGGAAGACATAACATCTACTTAATAATTTCTTGAATGAGATTCGTACATCAGAAGCTATATACACTATACAGGAAAAAAATGCCAGATAAGATTAGAGAGCGAACTTCAATTTTGAAGGTTCAATTACTCACCACAACGATGTAATCATGCAAATGTGAAACAAATTTCTCTGTATAATAAGAAGATCTCCATATCAACGAGAATTTGAATTGTTCCCGCCATATGGAATATAGATCACAAATTACATTATGCTTTTGTTACCCTAGAAAGTTGACTCACCTTTGTGTATAATCTTGGGTCAACTAGAAACAATTACTGAAAATTCCCCCCCAAAAAAAATTGTTAATACGAATTAAAGAACTAGAAGTAGCAAATTAGTATGTTACTAGATACAGGTGCAGAAAAAGGGATATCCCAGAAAAAATAAGTATAAAAAAATTGAAAAGTGCCTCCAAATTAATCTGAAGAAGGAAAATGGGTTTATTTATATATGCTAATATAGTAGCTGGTGCCCACCCATCTCATACTCCAATCCTGATAAATACATATGAGATACATGCACCAGCACATGAAATGGTAGGCACAATATGAGTGCAATTGGTGGATTTATGTTTGTATTGGTTACATAGCAGAAATCAAGGTCATAAAAAGAAACAAGAGGCTGAAACAAGATTAATGTGCTTACTAATTCAGATATTGAGTGAAAAGAAGAGCCATTTACCGGTAGCTCCAAAAGTTGACGCCATATAGAACTTTTATGAAAGAAAAAATAAAGCTCTGTTCACTTTAAAATCCTTTTTTCAGTAACCAATACACTGATGGTCTTTCTTTAATTCTTCTAAGAGATATATGTAGAGTTTCTTTCTACGAAGCAAGCACCTTCATCCACTCAACAGATTAGGAAGAAAGATAAGAATAAATAAAAATTTGTTCAGAGAAAGATTTCAAATGAACAAGCAAAATTTGACTTCTTTTTATTACACAAAAAAAAAGGCTCTCATTGTAAAGTAGAGTTCAAGCAAAAATGCACATATGCCCTTTTTGAGCTAAATGTACTTCCAGCCTACAATTGTAAGTTTTATACCTCAGTCGCACCTTAATGTTAACAATCATATCTCAGGTCTTGGAATCTCTTTATCAGGCTTGATTTGTAATTCTTGATTTCTGCTTCCTCAGAGGAATATGGGGTAGATTTAATGACAGAGACAGCCCCAGCATCATTTAAAGCTCTGACAGCATCATCTGCAATTCCATGATGTACATTAAGCAACCAAAATGAAAAAGGTAAAAACTGGTAACTACTCGGTATTGGTTTTGTTGCATTCTGCAGTTATCAAAGTTGTGCAAATCCACAAACATTTGATGCATTTATTATGGTAACACCGCAATATTTAAATAATAAGGCATACTGGAGTTTCACATCCATAATATCTATCTGTCAATTTCCTAATGAAGGATGTTAAACATAAACATTTAATCTCATACTTGAAAAAGCTCAGACACAAACATTTGACCTGAGTGTGAAAGTGCAGCAAGAGCCTTGAGAGCAGCAATCCGAGTTTTATCATCTTTTGCATCCTTCAACATGCTTACCAACTCTTGAGCCCCACCCATCTCCACAATTTTCATCCTTTTTTCATCTGGGAATCAAGAGGACACAGCACTCACCTATGAAAATTTTCTCAAAAGACAGCCATAAAGAAAAAAAAAAAAAAAGGGGGTGGAAGCACTGATAATTTTATTTTTCAACGATTGGTTCTAAAAACAGCAATTTTTTTCTTCTCCCACTCAACCCACAAACATTTTATTTTTTACCAGCAAAGCAAATCACTGATAGTTCAATCACAACAATCAACAATTAAATAGAAAGGCAGCTTTAAAAAAAATCAATCCAAGATATTTTGAGGTAAAACCAATTGACTGCTGAATGCTTTATTCTAAGTTCTCGGTAAGACATGAATAAAACTGCATAAGCTCAAGAAAATTGCATTAAAAAAAAATTTGAAAAATGAAAGCAGCAGCATTACCATCAACAGAAAAACGAGCTAATCTGGAAGCACCAGTTCTTTTAAAGAAAGGATCTTTGACTTGCAAGAGTGAAACTGACTGCTGCACCAAATTATCTCCTGAAAAAGTAGTAGTAGTATAATTTTCAAATCTTGAAATTAATACCAGCAGCCAAACTAAGTGAAGCTTAGATTGATTAAGGTTACCCATGTATGGAAAGAACTGATAACCAACAAAAGTAGCTGTCCCAGCGAACATAAGTTTCAGTAACCATCCAATTTTCCTTTCAGCATCCTGTTCAATGGCGAGATCATCTGGAAGTTCTCTAAGCAAATTAGATTGATTACCACTTTCTCCATTTAAAAAATAAAACCTAAAGAGAGAAATTGAAGATACCTCTGCCTTTATTCAAAGACGAGAAATTACGAGACTGCAAATGTGGGTGTTTGCTCCGGAACAGATGCTGCAGATCATTGAGAAGTAATTACACTAATCAAATTGATTTGGTAGATAAATTGTGCAGAAGAAAGAGGCAAGATATGGATTGCAATTACGGTGCTAAGTTGAGCTGCTAACTTGCGCATATTCTCTCCCTTCGGTTTCTGATTTGCAGAGCACGGCGGAAAGGAACAAACTTCGGGTCAATGGTGCTTAGATACGCAATAGCGTGCCTAAGTCGGCGACATGTCCTTTTACTTTCGCATTCTTTAGTTCCTACGTTTAAGAGCAGCTAAATGAAAGTACAAAGCTGTTGTAAGGAAGCGACACGTCATTTGGGGAAAAAGCTGGTCCTTTTAGACTTTGATTTAAGTAAGGCCTGTTATTTTCTTAACGACAAACGTTTCAATTATAACTTTCGCTTCAAACAACGACTGAGGTCGGTGAACGACTGGTCTTTAGATTTTCGGAGGAAAACGACATTTCGTTTTTATAGTGGCCCGCTTGTTCAAAACAGTCTAACCCGATCAGAGACCCGTCCCAAATGCAAAAGCCAGCGCGAAAACGGTGCCGTGTAGCTGATTACAAATACGCTTCTCCGACAAAAATCGAATGAAAAACGAAGTGGCGGCGAATATCTGAAACAATGGACTCCACCGATATGCAGAATCCGAACAGAGCGTTAACAGACACGCGCTTCTCCGATCTAAAACCGCCCATGTCGGAGCCGGTTCTTGATGCTCTAACAGAGGCCGGTTTCGAGTATTGCACGCCAGTCCAAGCAGCTACAATTCCCCTACTATGTAGCTACAAGGATGTTGCTGTCGACGCCGCCACGGGCTCTGGAAAAACCCTTGCTTTCGTAGTCCCACTCGTTGAGATTCTCCGGCGAGCTTCCTCTCCTCCTAAACCCAATGAGGTGCTCCTCACTTCCTTTTCTTCTCTCTATTTGGTTGCCATGAAAACGCGCGAAAAAGAAAGAGAAGATTGTGTTTTTCTCTCCTTTTCCACTTCAAATGAATAGTTGTTACTATAAAGTTGAGATAAGCTCAGTTTAGTGTAACATATAATCACTAATGTGTTCTAGTTACTTCAGATCATAAATGGTTTACTTAAATTTGCTAAATTTAAGCTTCGTTTGCTCCATTTATCAGCTATTAGCCAGAAATTTTGTACTCGTCGCCATTATTTTTGTGTTACTGAGCTTGGAGTTTGCTTTTGTTTACAGGTTATGGGAATAATTCTCTCTCCTACCAGGGAGCTTTCGTCACAAATATACAATGTTGCACAACCTTTCATTGCAACCTTATCAAATGTTAAGTGTATGCTACTTGTTGGTGGTGTGGAGGTGAAAGCTGATGTGAAGAAAATAGAAGAGGAAGGAGCTAATTTATTGATTGGCACACCTGGAAGGCTTTATGATATCATGGAACGCGTGGATATGCTGGACTTTCGAAACCTTGAGGTAGTGATTTTAACCATTTAATGAGATTGAGAGTTTTATGTCATGAAATTTGCAGCTCAACTGAACAGAATGCTCCTTATCTGACAAGGAAGGTTTCATAGCTGCCAGAGATGTTCAATCCAATAGATTCTTTGAGATTCACGTTATATTTCATAACAGTTACTTAATTTGCTTTAAAAGGAACCACCATGACTGAATCCAGGACAAGAAAAACTGAATATGCACTAAGAATGTTAGGTGATATCGTTGCTTGCTGAAATCAAAATACTTTGAGGACTTCTAATGAGAATAAAAGCAAAATATTCCAAAAAACTGATTATTGTAGAGTGTATTAGTTATTATGTACCTTGCTGGACCAGGTTTTAATTCTGGATGAGGCCGATAGGCTATTGGATATGGGATTTCAAAAGCAGATAACTTCTATTATATCTCGCTTACCCAAGCTTCGTAGGACTGGTCTTTTCTCAGCTACACAAACTGAAGCAGTTGAAGAGTTATCCAAAGCTGGACTGAGGAATCCTGTGAGGGTTGAAGTTCGAGCAGAGACAAAATCATTGAATGATTCAACATCTTCACAATTATCATCTTCAAAAACACCTTCGGGTCTTCAACTTGAGGTACTCAGTTTGTTGAATTTCTTCAGTACTATGTTAAGTTGGTTGTTCACTAAGATTATCCTTTTGTTTTCTAGTTATGCATTGTCTAGTTGATGCCCTGAGTTAAAATGAGTATAATTGGTTTTAAATATTTGTCTTTTGTGGAATCATTATATACAAATTCTCAGTTGTCTTAAAAATTGGAATGCAAGAGCATCAAACTTTTCCACATTGGTGCATGTTTTGTTTCCTGTGTTTGACATGTATCCCATATTTCAAAGTGCTTGAAGATTCAAGGATGCTGTTGTGGGGAGTTCTTAATTCTGTTGACATTTAAATCCTTAAATATTTATGCTTCAATAAGAGTGTTGTTTAAATAATTTAAATCTTTTCCTTGAATGGAATACCCATGTAGCTGAAAAAAAATTTCGTAATTCATATCAGAAGGAATAAAATTCATTCAGCTGCTGTACATAAACCCTGTAAATGGTTTATATGTTATGAAAGCATTTTTCTATGTAGTAAGCACGAGTTGTCCTGCTTTTGCAGTATTTGGAATGTGAAGCAGACAAGAAGCCATCACAACTTATTGATCTTCTCGTTAAGAACAAATCTAAAAAGATTATAGTGTGAGTTATTATTTGTATTTTTCATTGGATGAGTAATGCAATCAATGTTAAGGGTTAAAATTATTTCCTTAGATGTGCAGTTACTTTATGACCTGCGCTTGTGTTGACTATTGGGGGGTTGTTCTTCCACGTCTTAGTGCTTTAAAGGGTTTTGCTTTGATTTCTCTTCATGGGAAGATGAAACAGGTAAATTTTGGAATATGACTGTAATTTTGATTATATCAAAGTCGTGAACTAACATTGTGTATCTGACATTATGTATTTTATGTTGATAGACTGTAAGGGAGAAAGCGTTGGCTTCATTTACATCTCTCACAAATGGCATTCTTCTTTGTACGGATGTTGCAGCACGTGGACTTGATATTCCTGGAGTTGACTGTATAGTGCAGGTAGCATGATAACTTCTGAGTTACCCTGTAACCTTATGAAGCATGAATTTTTGGATTTTATATTAAGGTTATTAACCTTTTCCATTATAATTTTCTAAATGCTGATTCATGTTGGCCCCTTGTTTTTTTCAGTATGATCCCCCTCAAGATCCAAATGTTTTTATCCACAGAGTTGGCAGGACCGCTCGGTTGGGTAGACAAGGAACTGCTATTGTTTTCCTGTTGCCAAAGGTTCAAGTTCTTAAAATCTTTATCCATGTGGTCATTATTAATCAGTTGACAAGCTACTCTACTGCTCTGTGTTATGGATTCATTAATTCAATGTTGATTCTATATAATGAAAAGGTGATCAGTTTGGTTGTCCTTGTGCAGGAGGAAGCATATGTAGAATTTCTGCGAATAAGAAGGGTTCCTCTTCAAGAGAGGAAAATAACAGATGATGTTCCTGATGTTGTTCCTCAGGTAAGCATGATTTCTGTTGTAACATGGATTGTCAGGATAGAACTACTAATCCTAAATAAGTTAATGAGGCTGTAATAATTCCATAATTCCTTAGTGGACACGCAGCATCACTGCCAAAAATAATTATTGTTCTGCTGTACTACTTCGAGTCATCATGGAGTGGATTTTGAATCTTCATATGATTTCCAGCAGTATGTCCTTGAAACCAACAGAGGAAATGGACCCTAGAGTTTAATTATCCTAATGTTCCAGTGTGTGCATGTGATGCTTTTGATGCCAACACTATATTCTAATCTTTGGCTTGTTTTAAAGACTCTATGCACTATTCATGCTTCAATGTTATCATTTCTCCTCTGATATTTATTTGGTCACTTGAAAATTTCTTATGTCAATTTCAGATACGCATTGCTGCCAAGAAGGACCGTGATGTCATGGAGAAAGGACTGAGAGCATTTGTTTCATTTATTCGTGCATATAAAGAGCATCATTGCTCATACATCTTCAGGTCTGTAATTACATTTCTCCTTAAAATCTAATTGTTTCTTTTAGTTTCAAGCACTACTTCTTTTACTAAGACTATGACCATACCTCAATGGCATTGCGATTGGATGTTCAAATTCGTATTTTGTGTCCTGCAGATGGAAGGAACTTGAAGTTGGGAAGTTGGGCATGGGTTATGGCTTATTGCAGCTCCCTTCAATGCCCGAGGTAAAGCACCACTCACTTTCCACTGTTGGTTTTACTCCAGTGGAAAACGTCAAATTGCAGGACATCAAGTTCAAGTAAGACACCTTTTATCTCATTAAGTTTAGTCAGGATAAGAACTCATGATTGTACATGCCAGCAGGGCCTGAAATTTCTTCAAAACATTTTCATTTTATCTGCTGTCTGATATCAAATTTTCCTTAATTTAAAATTGTTTGGCCATTTGTATATTTTGTGAGTGGCTTTGGGAAATGATTTTGCACCTGACAAAAGTTTCAACTATATTAATATAAGGCTATCAAGGCCTGAGCCCTTTAGGCTTGTGCCCAACCAGTTCTTCTTAAGATTATAAGTTATAGTAACTAATGAGTGATTGCTGTAATTAGGGATAAATCTCGTGAGAAACAAAGAAAGAAGAATATGCAAGTGAAGAAAGAAGCACAAGAGCAAGAACCAAAACCCCAGAAGCCCAATAAGACCAGCAATGCTGCCCCTACAGTTATGAGGAAGAAAACGGCTAAGCAGAGACGGGCTGCCCAGACAGTTGAAGATGAAGAGGAGTTGGCTCGAGAATATCGTTTGCTGAAAAAGTTGAAGAAGGGGACTATCGACGAAAGTGAATTTGCAAGGTTAACTGGAACTGAAGAATTATAATCAAGTGAAAGTTCTGCAGACGGTCATTCTACTAATTGACATTGTAAGCTTCTGATCGGAGGGTAAAGCTTTTCAAATTTGAGAAATGGAGCCGAATCTCTTGTTAGGCAAATTGAAGTCATCTTGAGCTTGTTTTGAAGCCTATATTCTCATAAGACAGTGTAGCGAAGAAATATCAACAGGAGCTAGAAAAAGCTGACTGCCTGTTAATTGACAGATTAGAATTATAGGTTTTCGTTCCCTTTTTATTCCTATCTTTGGATGAAATCTCATGCATTTTCGTGTTCAAATATTTTGAACAAGCAATGATCCAATCGAATTGTATCGTCATGTTGATTATTAGTTAATTACTAATGTATACAATTCTGCAACCAAGTATCATAGACAGTTTTGACACGTTATGGTATAACGTTTATTGTCATGCTTGTTTCTTAATTATTGCTAAATTCAAGCTTAATTAGTGTTCCAACTGATCAGGTTTCTAACCAAATTTGTTATCGGATTATGCAATCTCTGATTAGAGCTCACAAAATATGTGATTAGTTGGATACTTAGTGCTTAGCTAGTCATTAATCAAATAATAATCAAGTTGATGTCGTGCAAGATGTGAGGCATTCAGATTTTACATGTAAATGGAATGATAAGGTTATACAAATTCAACAGAATTTGATTATCTGACCAACTCCAATTTTGGAAATTCTTTGTAATAAATAATCATCAAGTCAAGTCTTCAACTCTAGCCCAAAGCAGGGGCCAAGAATACAGTTCCAACATCAACCAATGAGAAATTATAACTCAAGTTGGCAATTAATTTCTAACTGCAATTGCTCATCAAGAGTCTATTGATGAAAGACTTCTAAGTCTTTTCTTCACTATCTTGGTGGTAATAACTATCAACCAACCAAATTTATGTACTGAATCAAAATTTCTCTTCTTTTAACTCTTCCCACCTAGCATTGATTGTAAATGAACAAAAAGACCAATACAAATACACATAAAAACGGCCGCTGAGTTCTGTCTCATCTTCTATTTTCAGTTTCAAACTTTCATAGTTAAAATCACCATTATCAAATGATCATGTCCACTCCACTCTAATAATCTCCTTTGCATTAATATAAATCACTAACTTCTCTTCTCTTTAAATTTCTCTCTGTTAGTTCCACCTAATCATGTCTCTAACCGATGAAGCTCAGTTTGATCCATTACAGCCTTCCATTCCTATCTCTTTTCCATTGAAAACACTTGAAGAACTTGAGTCTCGAGCTTACTTCAAGTCATTTCACCGCCCATTTAACAAGTCCTCTGTTTCTCTTAAATCCTCTGTTTTGGATAACAGGCCTAGGATTCTAGTGTGCCATGATATGCAAGGAGGATATGTTGATGATAAGTGGGTTCAAGGAGGGAATAATGAAAGTTCCTACGCTATTTGGCATTGGTATTTGATTGATATTTTCGTTTACTTTTCTCATAATTTGGTTACTTTGCCTCCTCCTTGTTGGACTAATACAGCTCATAGACATGGGGTCAAGGTACTTTTGATCATTTTTTTCAGTTATGAAAGCTTACATGAAAAATCAGTTCTTATAGAGACTATACTGGAAATGATCTCTGCCTTTTGAGTTGGTTTTAAGAAGAGAAAATTTGTGCTTTCTTCTGTGAATGAAATCATTGGAGAATCCAAAGAGTTTCAATAGAAGATTTTAGAGTTATTCTTGATGTATATTGCATAGTTAATTATTATCTTAAAGTACAAATCTTTCACAAAGTTATGACCTTTTTTGTTGGTTTTTGACATTATTGTTTATGCTAATGGAATTTTTTAAGGTGTTGGGGACTTTCATCACAGAAGGGGATGAAGGGGTACAGAATTGCAATAAACTACTTGCAACAAAGGAGTCTGCTAGAATGTATGCTGAGAGGTTGGCAGAGCTTGCTACTGATTTGGGCTTTGATGGATGGCTGGTATGTACATATATGAATTATGCAACCATTTTTATGTTTTCTTGGGGTATGTCAAAAGCTGGTAAGAAATGGAAATTAATACAGAGGAACTATTTCCTTCCAAATCATGTTTCTTTAGTACCATTCTTTGAATTTCAAATATTTATATGGTTGACATGATCTGCTACTTGCAGATGAATATGGAGGTTAGCTTAGAAGAAAGGCTGATTCCTAATTTGAAAGAATTTGTCAGCCATCTGACCCAGATTATGCACTCGTCAGTGCCCGGATCCTTGGTTATATGGCGAGTGTTATACAGGAAACATTAGATACCACAAGCTTAATTAATTATTACTTAAATGTATCCATCAATGCTAATTAAACTGTAACCATGGTTAATATGTAGGTATGACAGTGTCACAATCACTGGAGAACTTGACTATCAAAATCAATTGAATGAAAAGAACAAACCTTTTTTTGATATCTGTGATGGGATATTTTCAAACTTTTGGTGGGAGGTAAATAAAATTTTATTTCATTTTTTCCAACTTCAAATTGATTTGCTGTTCTAGTCTCCTTGCGTGCAAATTCTTTCATTTTTCCTTACAGGAAGACTATCCAAAACAATCAGCAGTGGTTGCCGGTGATCGGAAATTCGATGTGTACATGGGAACAGATGTATTTGGAAGGGGTACTTATGGTGGTGGACAATGGAATGTGAGTTCTATATGAATCTTGAATCTTCAATATCGTATTCTTATTATTATCACAAAGTTATTATCAGTTCTAATATTTCTACTTCAGACAAATGTCGCGCTGGACGTGTGTAAAAAGGATGATGTATCAGCTGCAATATTTGCTCCTGGATGGGTTTATGAGACAAAGCAACCACCTGATTTTCAAACTGCTCAAAATAAGTATTGCATTTCTCTAATTCTGCAAATCAGTCTTCTTTGATTCTGCAATTGGTTAAATCAGTCTTCTTTGACAGTCATAATTGATTTTTTCATGTTAAAACGGTATCCTGTAAATCTTAAACATTGTTAGAACTTTCAGTGTATGCTTCAATGTATCGCAGGTGGTGGGGCCTTGTCGAAAAATCATGGGGAGTAGGAAAGTTTTATCCTAATACACTACCATTCTACTCTAACTTTGATCAAGTAGGTCTATTTATCATTCCAAAAAGTTATTTTCATCATCAACTGATGCTAGAGTTTCTTCCTTTCATTGATGATATCGCAAATTTTTCATTTTGTTAATTTAAAAATGAGCAAGAGCTCAAGTGATCTCCTGTTATGACTTATGAACTAGTCTTGTATAATATAACTGTTCGAAATTGTTCAGGGCCATGGATATCATATTTATGCTGAAGGAAAGGAAGTTTCTAATGCTTCTTGGAATAACTTATCTTCCCAAGGTTTTCAGGTATGCATTTTCCAATCTTTCACCTTGCTGAATTAATTTTTTTCCCTCTTTTCCCCATATAGAATGCCATAATTAGAAAATTTCATATTTTTTCTCCTTGTTATTGTGCTTATGGCAGCCTTTTCTTCAATATAAAGAAAACCCAAATCCAGATTCCATTGAAGTTCTTCTAGAGTAAGCATCATTTTGTTTTATGCATAGTCTATTTAGTTGAAATATGACATTTCAGACAAGAACATTTTCCGGCAGACATAATATTTTCTGCTATTAGGTATAATTTAGTACAAAATAATCTGAACTAAACATTCATATGCAAATGCAGTTTTAAGCAAGAATCTTACAGTGGAGGAGTAAACATCACATTGAAAGGAACTCTACAAGGCCATACTGATTTTAGAACAAGACTATTTCAAGGAAACTGGCTTCTTGGTAAACTGCCTCTCCAAATCACATATTCTGTAAGCTATTTCTCCGTCCTGTTGTTGTCAAGTCTTCTATTCTTATTTTAGAAGCTACAACTCAATTTTGCCTACTTAAGGTACCTAAACTATAATGCAGGTAAAATTAGAAGGAGATTCTCAGCTAGGCATATTTTTTCAGTTTTCCTCTGCTCTAAATGAAAAAACATCAGTACTTATTGCACCCTGGCAAACAAACCTGTTATTAAACAAATTTAGCAGAATCATCAAGCCGTGCCTTGTTCATAACCCTGAAACGGCTCCAGGATGGGTAATACAGCAGGCTAGGATTACAATGGAAGGATTCACATTGACAGAAATTCATGCTTTATGCTACAAGCCGAAACCTGAATGTGGAAAACCGATATCAGAAGGAAATATTGATACATTAGCTCATGCTCCTTCACAATATTTCGCAGTTCTTGGAAGTATCAAAATCGAGACTTCTAAAGAGAACCCAGTTTTCCCCCCTCCTAGTTCATGGCTAGTTGAGGGTCAGTACATAAAGTGGGGTTCAGGTTTTAAGACTGTTAGTGTTAAAATCACTTGGAAGTTGAAGAATGGAAGCAGTTTCGAATTCTCTAAGTACAATATTTATGTTGAGAAGATAGCAAAAAATGTTGCTGAAAATTCAAGTGAACGATTAGAAGGGATTCAAGAGTATACTGGAGTAGCATATGTTGAAGCATTTTATGTTTCTGATCTTTCTATTCCTTCAAGCACTTCTAGTCTCAAGTTTATTATACAGGCGTGTGGCGTAGACGGTGCTTGCCAGAAACTTGATGATTCTCCATACTTTCAATTG
Organism: Jatropha podagrica; assembly: GCA_947857235.1. NCBI lineage: Eukaryota > Viridiplantae > Streptophyta > Magnoliopsida > Malpighiales > Euphorbiaceae > Jatropha > Jatropha podagrica. The sequence continues at coordinate 82,885 of CANUEP010180797.1, read as the reverse complement.
AACGTGGAAGGTTAGCAAGTTTTTACTGTTTTATTTCTTTCACCTCATATTCATTCTTGCTTCTTCTTTTCTGTTAATTAGGCGTTCAAATTCAGAATCTCCATAACTATCACTGACTTATATTAAAGCTTATTAGTGCATTCTTTTTTCTTGAAGAAGAACATCACTATACAATTAATTCTGCTGTAAGACTAAAACTTATTTCCATTTAACAACAGCAGCATCTCATCAAATCACCATTCCCGTCTGTAATTACGGAGAGAAGGTCTCACTGAAGACATGTTGGACTAGAGCAAATCCGTGGAGAAGATTTATCAACCACGAACATTACAAGGTAACATTTATTTTGGTTTCTTATGCAATTTCATTATTTAATTATTTTTGCTCTGAAATTCTTTTTCTGAGACTTGTACTGATACATTTAACAAAATATGCAGGCACCTAAAGTGTGGTTTCAAGAAAGTGCCAAGTCTGTGATTGTTGACTTGCTACTAAGAGTTGCGAAAATGGATAGAAAAATCGCCATAGATGGAGCAAAAGACAGATGTTTAAGGTGGTTGCTGATGATGTTTTTGGTTGTATTAGGCATGATTTTATGGGTTCTGAATCATCGCGTAGTTAGGAATCTTGGAGGGAAAATGTACTGGTAACTAATGAATCTTCTCACCCTCTTTTTTATGTTCCTTGGAGTCTTGATCAAAGTAAGTAAGCTTTTGGTATATTGGTTTTGTTATTTTAGAAGTTAAGCACTACCAGTTGTTGCAGACAAATTATAAATTCCTGAAGTATAAATTGCCAAGAAAATTGAATATCGAAAAGAAAGCAAAAACCTAGTGTTTGAGTATTATATTTAATGGTTAAAGTCAGTGGCCGAGCCAGAAAAATTTTTCAATGGGGTTATTTATTTATTTTGATTTTAGTGGGTCAATTTACATTAAAAATCTTAAAATTTTTCATTTAATATATATATTTTTTATCAATTTAATTCTATTTTAAAAATTGGAATGGGTCAATTGCCCACACAATTCATATTGTATCTCTGCCCCTGCTTAAAGTAAAAAGTAAAAGCAATTAATAAAAAGCTCAAGCATAGCGAATCAAGTGAACCGGGTGATAATATGATTAGTCTTTTCACTTCTATAAAATGTGAGAAATCTCAAATTGAAATCATTTCGATTATATCAGGAAGTGCCAACTTTATATTTCGATTATCAATTAATAACGTGCATTTAATTTTCTATATTATTTATAATTTTCGTTTATCTTCCAATAATTTCATGTCACAAGTGGACCCTACAACATCCAATATCAACGACAAGCTATATATTCACATGTATTGAAAAGAAAAAAGCTTGATTTCAATTCTGGCTAATTCAATTTCGTATAGTAATTAATCTCTATCAAATGATTCTGTTATATTGATATTTTCTCCACTAAATAGTTTATTAATTAATTATGTATATTAAGTGTATAATGGGATTAAGCAATTAAAATTCAATTTTACTTAAGACTTTTTTAAAAATGTTATTTTTAAATAAATTGTTCAACCCTAATACTTTATTTATCTAATTTAATGAATAATATATTATTTTTGCTAGATCTACACGGTTAGATTAATAAAAAAACTCACCGTTTAACAACAAATTAACTAATATTAATTAGGATTTATTTTTTTTAAATTCATAAAAAGTCAAATAAAATAATAATTTTAGTTAATTATAAGCATAGATTTAGCTTATGTTTTTGTTTGGCCATTTGTAAACATGAAACTTTAGTTAGGGTTTATTAAATTATACTTAAGTTAGATTTCTTATAAATATAAATTTTGTTTATCACGGCATAATTTTATTTTTAGAAAATCATTATTTTCTATCAATATTATATAAATAAATAAATAATATTTTATTTTAAAATGAATATATTTTATTTTATTTTAATATTGGATGCAATTTGAAAATTAATATTTATTCATTTAGTCCATATTATTTTTTATTTTAATATTGATTACAATTTAAAATTAAGATGTTATTGAAAATATAGTCAAAATTTAGAGTACTAAGAGAACAATTATTTGTAAAGCTTGAAAATTTTTTTATAATTTAACTTTTTTTAGTACAAAGATAAATTAATAAGATGTGATGGTAAAATTTTAATTTTCAGTTACAATACTTCAAAATCCTCCAAAATTTTATTTTCTGATTTGGTCCGCTTATGAAATAAATGGTAAAATTCCTAATTTTTGATATTTTATCTATTGCCTTCAATTTCAGTTTCAGTCTATTTCTTCAGAGACTCAGTGACCCAATTCATCTAGAAACAGGTAAATGCTTATTATGTCTCTGCTTCGCCCCTATATAAACCGTGAGATTTTGGTCACTCTCTACAATTTCCTCTTACTAGTTTACAGAAAAGTTCAGTTCGCCTTTCGCTTATTAGTCATGACCCAGGTCAACGATCACCAGCAACAATCCTCCATTGATAATCACGTTGCTTTTGATCCCTCAGAGCCATCAATTCCAATGTCATACCCAATCAAGACTATTGAGGAACTTGAATCTCGAGCTTACTTTGATTCCTTTCACTACCCATTTAACAAATCCTCTGTTCCTATTTCAAGCTATGCTTTATCCTTGCCTAACAGGCGTAGGCTTCTTGTTTGCCATGATATGCAAGGTGGTTATGGAGATGATAAGTGGGTCCAGGGTGGGTCCAATCCTGATGCTTACTCAATTTGGCATTGGCATTTGATTGATATTTTTGTTTACTTCTCACATTATTTGGTCAATCTGCCTCCTCCTTGTTGGACTAATACAGCTCACAGACATGGCGTTAAGGTACATGAAATTAGTTTTAATTTCAGTTTGTTTGTTTCATTTTTGAGCTAAGCTATTCTTTGAAGAATTTGAGCAGTTATATGTGGAAAGGAAAAATCTTTAATGTTGTGTTGCTTTATGGTTAAAAATGAATGGACAAAGGAAGTAATATGCATAGTTTTATTTTCCTTTTTCTTGAGCTATGTAATTTTTGAAGGAATTTGGGGCAGTTACATGTTAAAAGGAAAAATCTTTGCTGGTGCCTGGTTTTTATTGATTGAAAATGAATGGTGAATAATTAATTTGCATAATGCTGTTTCCTATTTTCTTGAACTAAGCAATTTAGGCAGTTGTTTGTGAAAACGAAAAATCTTTGTTGGTGCTTGGTTTAAGACTGAAAATGAATGGGTAAACGAATTAATTTGCATAGTGTTGTTTCTCTCGTGTCATTTGCTTTTAAGGTGTTGGGGACTTTCCTCACAGAGTGGGATGAAGGGAGGCGTATTTGCAATATAATGCTTGAGACAGAGGAATCTGCTCGAATTTATGCTGAGCGATTGGCTGAGCTTGCTGTTGCTTTGGGTTTTGATGGCTGGCTGGTATGTAGTATTTTAAGCCTTAATGCTTTCAATTTGAGGTCATATTTTAAGAATTAACTCAGCAAGTTGTATGGCATTTTAATTACCAGTCTTATTGGGACAAACAATGCAAGTTGAACGCCTTGGGATAAAATGAGAGATGAAGGATGTTTTAATTAAATTCAGCTCAACTAAGCTTTAGTCCAAGCTAAGTGGCTTGGCTACATGATGTCATGCCACTTGTAATCAATGGTTAAGAGACAAACAAGAAAGGGAGAAGAAGACAAGTTGAATAAAAAATTTTCCACAATAAATACATGATATGGGTTGTTAGTTCTGACTGTTGCCATTCTAAGTTGTCCTGCTCAAGGAAGAGTAATGTTTCACTTGCTTTAACTTTTTGACACTGATAATAGGAATACAAACAAATAATACAGTTACCTATATATTTTCGATGGACGTCATTGTGAAATTTATCCTAAGGAAAAGGGCACGAGATATGAGATTTGTTTTCTTTGTATTTCTGTCACTTAAGGGAGTTTGTTTATTGCACACACTGAAAGCAGTTTTGAACATAGGGATAAGTGTTTGCAGATCAATATGGAGATTAATTTGGAAGTGGAACAAATTCATAATCTGAAGGAATTCGTCAGTCATCTAACTCAGACTATGCATTCCTCATTGCCTGGATCTTTAGTGATTTGGTGAGTGTTAGTTCCACACTCTTGTAAACTATGGAGCATCCTGAAGTTGTATGAGAAAGTTACTTTCATATTATTGTTAGTTTGCAGGTATGATGCTATTACAATTTATGGACAGCTTAAGTGGCAAGACCAACTAAATGAAAATAATAAACCTTTCTTTGATATATGTGATGGAATTTTTGTGAACTACACATGGAAGGTACTGACTTCTCTTTTTTCTTCCATCTAGAAGTTGATTTATTTGTTCCATTTTAACACATGCTAGTTTATCACTTTTCTGTGTAGAGAAAATATCCAAAACTTTCAGCTGCTGTTTCTGGTGATAGAAAATTTGATGTCTACATGGGTATAGATGTATTTGGAAGAAATACTTATGGTGGTGGACAATGGAATGTATGTGTCTCTTAAATCATGCTTGAGAATCTTTATGTTATAAGTTCTATTATACTCTATAGGAGTTTTTTTTTTTTTTTTTTTGTCTCTTGCTCAGATTGTTGCGCACAAATTTATTTTACTCATTTCACTTGTATTTTTATTTTTCAAAATGCATTTTAGTTAATCAACAATTAATAGATACGGTATACACATGTATTTTAATCTTTAGGAACTATCATGCGATTTATCTTCTTTAAAGTGCTTATGACTTTCTATTCCAATTCATTGGGTCGATTCCATTTATAAGGAATACGAAATCTAGTAATTGCTTGGGAAATTACTTTTATGACCAAGCTAAACTGCATTAGCCATCATATATCTTCCTGCTGACCTGCAGAAGTGGGCTAAAATACGTTAATTAAAAATAAGGCATAGAGAATGGCAGAATGCCATGTTGATTAAAAGTTTAGGAATTATGAGTCAATGTACAAATTTGGAAGTCAACATAGTTAACTGATATGGATGTGATCGGAAGAGTTAATCTTGTTGCTTATGCTGTCTTGATACTGTCTTTTTAGTTCTTCTAGGCATTTTGTCTTTCCCTAGCGGTACTGATGCACCAGGCTTAAATCTAGGATTCCAGTAAGACCTTTCTGCAGAGCCTGATTATTTTCCAGGTTCGCGGAACTGTTTAAGCATTCGCCTAATCAATTGTCAGGTGGAATCATCTGATAAAGCAGGAACCAGGCAGTTGCTGGGGAATCATTGAGGATCAAACAGTGGTGTTGATTGATACCTATGGGGTGACCCCAGCTCAAAATGGCTGCCCCAGGACCTGGAACACAATAGCCCAATCAACCTGACTCTTTTCAAATCTTCTGTTTTATCATTATGATTTTATTGGCAATTTAAAGCTAAATTAAAAATATATAGATTTATTTTTCCTTTCAATATTTAATTCCTCTCCCCATCTATCCATCCAACAAAATTAAAATATTTCTCTTTCCTTCCCCTTCACATCTAATTTTCAATTTTCCAAATTTGATTTGATAGATATTTTCTATTCCCATCCCGTCCTCTCCTTTCACTTCCTCATCACCCCTTTTAGGCATGTGTATTGTTAATCAACTGTAATGAATGTTTGCACATCAGACAAATGTTGCGCTTGAGTTGTTAAAGAAAGATAATGTTTCTGCTGCCATATTTGCTCCGGGATGGGTGTACGAGACTAAACAACCGCCTGACTTTCAGACTGCTCAAAATTGGTAATGCAGTTGCACTTTTGTAACATTATATAAGTATTATAAGTTCACCTTTCATTTGGCTATATATTATAATTTCTGATGCATTCTTTAGCCTTCCAAGTCTCCCTTAAAAGTTATCTAGCTAACAAGAAATGATTGTTAACTTTATTTATCAATTTGCATTTGAAAATTTGGTCATTGAGTATTATTTTTTTGGGTCGTTACCTGGATAAAGAAAGCTGACTTTTATTGGTTTTACGTTATGAGTTCTCAGTTTGCCATTTTAGTGCCTTTTTTCATGGCTTTGCCAAGGTTTTGGTTATTTTTCTCTACCTTGCATGCTTAAGCTCTATGTCCTTCAAATATTAGCAAGTATGTATGCACTTCTACACTTCTCAGTTTAGATATAGCTGCTGATTTTATGAGAGCCATACGATGCCTTTAGTTATACAGATTGCAGGGAGTGAAAAGGGCATTGTTTACCACATAATGGATAATCTTTTTCTGGAGATTTGTTATTATTTGCCCATCTACAATGCTTGTATATTTCATTTTTCTTCTCTAAAAGACTTTGTTGGGTTACCTAAAGTCATTACATCCTAGATGTTTTCAGTTAATATTGATCTTGAATGCAAGTTTCTTATAAGGGGGTGAACTTGTACTTGTTTGTGAGTTCGTGTAATTCATTTATTACCTTGCAAATCTTACACAATTTTTGTTCACTGTGTTTCATTATCATTTACTTCATTTTATGCAGTTGGTGGGGCCTTGTGGAAAAAGCATGGGGAATAACAAACAATTATCCCAAAACATTACCATTTTATTCAAATTTTGATCAGGTTGCAACTATAACTAACTCTCTATTGACAGAAAAAAAATTGGATGAACAACTTCTAAAGAAATGTATGCATCTTTCAAACTATAGCAGAAACCATTTCTTTGAAGTATGTATTTTCCAAATAAGGATTGAGTTTTTCCAAAATATTTTCTTTGTTTTAAGCAACTACTAAATTAATTTGATCATCAGCCAACATATATAAGACTGGTTAGTGTATGAATACCACTTATGATTCACATGATCAAAGCTTTAGCTTGTTGATATTTTTAATTGGCCATATTATGAAAGTACCCTCAACTTTGACAGTTTCTACAATTTTTGCAAACAATATTGTGGCCTCTGCTTGATTGTCGTTTAATTTCAGCTTATGTAATGGTTAAAATTGATAGTGGTCTCCATATATGAGATGTCAGTGCTAGCTAGGAAATCTATTATCAATATGACAAAAAGTTTTAGCTGTTTTATAATCAAATTTAAGATTCAATGCCACATGCCCAAGCCAGCCAATCAAAGGGCTGAGTTTTTTTGTTGAGTTGTTAGTGGATTTCATATTCCGCCTGACGTGACATGTATGAGGCTCATTCTGTCAGGTTTAACAACTACACCAGTTGAATCTGATGGTTATCATATAGAAGTCACAATTGGTATAAAAAATAAAGTAAAAGACAAAGAAAATAGTTGCAGTATGCTAGAGAATAGCAAGAATTTGCCTTATGTTTCGCATGTATCAGTCCAAATACTGAGCATATTTGATGTTGTTCAGGGTCATGGCTATCATATTTCAGTTGAGGGAGTACCAGTAATAGAAGCTCCTTGGAACAACACATCCTGCCAAGGTTTTCAGGTCTGTGCCTAAAGAGGTGTTATTTAACTATGATGACTTGACATGTTTTCTTTTCGAATTTGTGTGACTTGCACCAAGTTTTTTTTTTTCCCCTTTTACAATCCTTGGCTGACTTTCACAGGACCATTTTATACGATTATGGGATGAATACCTTTTATACATCTCCAGTATCATTCCTACATTTATTTCTAAAGCAATTGTCTTGTCTTGATGTGCACTTGTTCCATCTGCTAGTTATGTTATCAGTATGTTGGATATAAGCCCCATGTTCATATAAAACAGAATCGTAATACTTTTCCACTTCTGACCATATAAAGGAGGATGAATATTCGCGGCTGATATTTTTTTTTATATGATCTTGTGAACAATAATATACACTAGTAGAAGGAGACATGAAACTGATGTAGATTGGTCAGAGAAAACATTAGATTCTGTCTTGTAACTTGACTAATAATAAATTCAATTAGGGTCCATTTGGATAGGGGATTTGAATTGTGGATTTAGTTCAAATTATATATTTGAGAGTTATAATTACTAAACAAGAAATGAAACACATGCAAAACCTAATTTTACAGTGTGTGCGATACATCTTTATATCAGGTATTTCAAATTGAGACTCCAGCAAGTGATTTTATATTGTGGATTTAGTTCAAATTGTATACCTAAGATTTATAATTAGTAAACAAGAAATGAAACACATGCAAAACCAAATTTTACAGTGTGTGCGTTACATCTTTATACCAGGTATTTCAAATTGAGACTCCAGCAAGTGATTATATATATGAATTTGATGAACATTGGATGAACCTACTCTAGTAAATACAATCTCTGTGTTATAAATTCAAAACTTATGTATCAAATTCAAATCCTTCGTTTCAAACACTGTAGATCCAGATGCAATCTAATGTAATTCATGTAGCTGCATTTCAAAGCTACGTATTCTATTTTTTTTTTTTTTTGTTTACATTGATATTTTATTTCTCTTCTACTATGTCTGATTGAGAGATATAATTGAGTGAATTGATTGGTGAAATGTATTGCATAATGTTTTTCTATGCAATGTTGGAATCAATGTGCATTATTAATTGAGCATGCTATCACTAATGCCTCTAAGACTGGACTAATTACTGCTGCGCCTTCTTATTTATTTAGTCCGTTATTTTTGGCAGCCTTTTCTTAAGTTCATTGATGTCCCAATTCCTAAAACTATTCAAGTCCTTGTCGAGTAAGTTTCCATTCTCATAATATTTTCATTCTCATAATATCTTATATTTATTTAGTGTTGTTGGATTTTAATTAATGTGTTGCACTAAACAGTATGACATACTTACATACTCATGATTTTATCATGTGTAAAATTGACAATAGCCAATGAAGAAAGAAAATAAAACCTGATTTGTGAATGGTTAAATACAATTTCGCAACAAGTCCCCGAACATTTTCCTTTTAATCTTTTGGATTCAAAGGAGGCAAAGTGTCAACTATCTGATGATTTAGAAAAAGTTTTCCGACTGTTATCCACATCAGTAGACCTAGAATTAAAACTTATTTATGAATGAACCATAACCAGAATGTATAACACACTTAAGACCTTTGACATATGAATGCTGCCCATTAAAGTTACCTCTTTCATTCTTCCTTCCGAGCACAGTGCTTACATTAGAATTTTATTTGTATAAATCATATTCTGGGTTTAATCAGCAGGTTACTCCTGGCATCATGAAGCCAAAAACATGATATTGACACTGCATTTTTTCCATTTGTACTGATTTAAGTAAACGTAAATTTGTAAATGGTAGTGTCAAAGAAGCATCTTATAATGGAGGAGGAAACATCACATTTAAAGGATATCTTCAAGACAATGCTCATTTCACTACAAGGCTCTTTCAGGGAGAGCTTGATTTGGGGAATCAGCCCTTCCACCTTTCATATTCTGTAAGCCACCTCTTCTGTGATCTCAAGTGGAAGGCAGAGTACAGCACAATTATCTATTGTATTATATAATGGAAAATGCATTTTTGGATCCATCTCTTAAGTTAATTCAATTATCCTTTTATGGTTTCCAAATCATATATATTATAGTTACAATAATTTTGAATCTTGAAGCAACCAACTCATCACTGACCTTCCTGAGCACATGATGAACGTACTATTATCATGAATGACAGAACAAAGTAGAAAAATATAGAATGAGATTATATTGCACATTGTGTGCCAGGCTTCTGGTATCCTTATATTGTTTGCAGCTTAACAGAGCTATGGATGAGACAAGGCTGCTCCATTTTAAGAAGAGTCCTGCCTTCCATTTGGAAACCGAATATTAGAACAGGATGCCTGCATAAAGATATGATTATTAAAACTGAATAATAAATAATAATTATATCACATCTCTCTATCTGTGTCTCTCTTTGGCCTCTGTCTCTTTCAATTTTGACACAAAATAATGCAGGTGAAATCAGAGGGCGAGTCACTACTAGGCCTTTCTCTTCAGTTCTCTTCTACCACAAATAAGAAGAAATCAGTTCTTGTTGCATCCCAAGATGTGAACCAATTCTCTAGCAAATTCAGTCAAGTGGTCATTGCACGTCAAATTAAAAAACCAGGAATTGACGCAGAGTGGGTCATACACGAGGGTAACATTGCATTGGACGGGCACAAATTAACAGACATTCATGCTGTGTGCTACAACCTGAGGCCTTTACATGGTGAACTGAGATCCGAATACAGAATAGATGGTAGTCCTGTGAATTATTTTGCTATACTTGGTCACATTTCTATTAAAAATACGGAAGGAAACTCATATTTGCCTCCATACAGTTCATGGCTAGTCAAAGGTCAAAATATCAAATTTAGCTCTGATTCTCAGGAATCCAAAACTGTCAGTTTGAAGATCATCTGGGGATTGAAAGACGAACACGATCTTTTTTTCCCAAAGTACAATATCTATGTACAGAAAATGGCAAAACCAACTGAAGGAAATCCAGATGGACCTATAAAAGGCTCTTGCCAATATCTTGGAGTGGCACAAGTTACAGCTTTTTATGTCTCTGATCTTTTTATTCCTGCTGATGCTTATACTCTCAAATTCATTATTCAAGTGTGTGATTCTGAAGGGTCTTGTCAAAAGCTGGATGATGCTCCATATTTTCAACTTGATATTGAAGGTCAGCAAGTACCATAGTGTTATTGCTTTTTGACATAATGCAGATATATTGCTTGTATTTGACCAGTTTTGGACCATGACTACAATTCTTTTCTGATATTGTGCCTTCGAAGATGACTAGTGGGTTTGTCCTTCAAATCCTGAATGGAACCAAATGTGCTTTATTTCTTGATCTATTAAGCAGGGTACAAAATTTATATGGATGATTATTTGTTCTTACATTTCATTACTGATATTTTAAGATTGTAGCTGCGATTAGAAACAAATTTCAACTTAGAGAAATGATCAGTTCTGTAGGAAATGCTTCCTTTTGGAAAAACCCAACCTGTAAATGAATGTATAACTCACTATTTCACCCACTGACAAACAACCACTAAAATATCAATATTCTCTAACAGAAGCATTTCTTTTTCATTGGTGGAAGTTGTTGGATAGGAAATCTCGGGAAAGCATTTGACTTCCTGGAGATACAACAGCCCTTCTAGTTAACACCCATCATAAAATTCAAGGCCAAAATAGGCCTAGTAGGTATAGCCCAGAAATAGTTATAGCCCCACAAATATCGTAGAAAAGACGAAGGTATTACCATGTCATATTTGTTGCTTACCTTTACATTCTAGATAGCACTATTAGACAATAGTGAAAATTCTTATTAGCGAAAGAAATAATCATTAACTGGTAATGAGTTTGACTGCTACTCTGCTAGTTGTACTGTTTGTGGGTTCATGATTTGGCACATTCTCGACGGCTCTCATTGTTAGATAACTATGGTGTTCCTGAAAAGTACTATGATTGAAGTGAGACCAATCTCACGCGAAACAAAGTTGGAAACTTTTGACGATTAGGATTAATACATGTAACCTAGGTGGAGGAAATAGAAAGATTCAAACCAATTTTGAGAATAAGCAAGAAAAATAGAACAGATATATTCAAAAGTTATATGAAAAGACAAATTTAGCAGCTCCCTTTAACCTAGAAGTTTACCTATTTATGGAGATTGGAGACAAGAAAGGATATTAGGAGAATCCTCAACTTCTCTTTTGAGGGCTCGAGGATAATACATCCAAAAACAAGGTGGTTTAGTTTTCAATTTTAGTTGTATCTCTTGGCTCTATATCATTCTTCTATTCTTCTCACTCTCTTTTTAAGCTATTAGATTTGCTTGATGGGGACTTAGATGATGAGTTTAATATTAAAATGGTTCCATATTAATTCAGAAACAGTGCAATTTCCTCCTTTGGGTCCACAAAACCAATAGCAAAACGCTACCACAATTATGTTAATTACCAGAAAGTGTCTACATTTTTGTATTCGGAGGTACTAACTTAGCTATCTTTAGTTCTTGATCTTCATTTGAAACATGGAGAAGAATATACTAATTAATCTTCATCTCCTTTTTCTGTTTTACGTGTTTTTGTTCTATATATTATTGAACTTTATTACAAATTACAAATCTTATTAAACACTAATAACAAAGAGCAATTTCATAACACAACCGAGTCAGTCTCTCCATGTTCTTTCAAGAACATTACTATCATCCAATCCTCTTCCTACATTTCACATTCATTGCACCGACAGGTAGGATAATGAAACATATGACCCCGCAGATGAATTCCACTTATTTTACCAAATATCTGTTTCCCTTGTGGCTTATTAGGCACTTTTTGGCATAAATGGAGTCATTCAAAGTTTCATGTTTTCAAGTACTTACTCTTCATTTAAAATTCATTTATATTAAACAAAAAGGGTGTAGTTAATGCTAATATTTTTTTAAAATTTTTTCGCTTTTGCCCCTTATTGTCTTCTGCCTTTTATGCTCAAGTTGAAATTTTCTTCCCCTCCATCTTAACCATATAAAATGGAGAGTAAAAATGGGTGGTTAGACTTCAATTTGCTTGATTAATAAAGTACAGAAACACATGATTTAGAACCAAGCCAACATTACATCCTTGACAGCCACACGAATATCACTAATTAGACTTATTGGAGTGGTCATAAAAAAATGCCCTTCCTTCATTTTTCAAGTGGCAGTAACTTTCACAAGGTTACATCTTGTTTTCCTTTCATTGATTTAGGCATTAGAATCTTTGGATAAATTGAATGTAACCATTGTAGAACAACAACAACAACTCAGTCTTGATACCAAAATAGTTGGAGTCGACTGTATGAATCCTTTTTTCCCATTTCACGGTCCATATTAGTGTCAAGAAAGATAACCTAAATTGAGTGAAAAGGAGATGACCTTCATACAGGCAATTTGACATAAATTAACATTAAAGTTTAGCCTTGAGATGGCTAATTTGCAGTTTTGTACTAATCAGACATAACTTGCTTGATGTTCCTGTAAAAATTTTAGGTGAGATAGCAGTTTCAACATTCAAAATTTGTATTTACCCAAAAAAAAACAAAAAGAAAAAAACCCCCAAGAAAATTCTTTAAATTGAAATTCTATTATTCAGCATTAACATTCTCTTCGCTGTAGGAGAAGAAAAGGAAAAACAAAAACAAAGTGGTTATGAGCAACTACTAGAATACTTCCATCACGTTCAGTGTTAGGTGAAACTTTTGATAGTGACTTTATAAATATCAGGCGAATCTGATTGGATTGTATATCTCCATCCATAGATAACACAATCTTTCTTTTGTCTATTTCCAAAATCTATAAATGTGAATCATTAATATTCTTGCTTAATTCTTTTTATTGGATAATCAATATCAAGATCTAAACAGATGTTTAATCTCAAAGCAGGAGAACGAGTCTAACTTATGTTTAAAAAAAAAAAAAGAAAAAAAAAAAAAGAGGGTGAAAGGCAAGTTCTACAGAAATGCGTTGAAACCTGCGATGTTATATGCGAATGGATATATGATCACACAATATTAGACAAGATTAGAAATGACTATGACGCATACAAATAATACAAGTTGGAGATAAAATGAGAAGACGGCATTGACATGGTTCGGAGGTTTCAGACATAAACATATTCATGCATTATAAAACATTTTACCAGTATACAGAAGCGGCCAAACCCATGTGGTGAAACCAGAAAAATCAAGCAGACATGATCCCAGTGGAAGCTTTGAGTTGATCATAAAATTTGACAATTAGCCACTTAATTGTTAATTAATTAATTTAATTAACCACACATTACAGCTAGAAATTTAATGGGCTAAAGTAAGAGGTGGATTTTATAGGCTTCATAAGATAAGTATAGAAGTTTGACTTAATTAGCCAAAATGCTTCCTCATTAAACAAACCTTTTTCAGGAATCTTTTTTAGTCAGCAGTTGCCTTTTGTTTTTTTCATTTTTCTTCCCTTCACTTTCAATTAAAATATTTCTTTAACACAGACATATAATTGTATGGAGAGATGGATTTAGAAAGAAAGAACCCAAAAAATAAAAATTGAAGATTGTCCTCTTGTATACTTCCCATGAACTGACCACTTCCTTGCACTGCCCTCCACGTGAACAAGCTTTAGAAGAATCTGTGATTCCACTACAGGTGGCACTATGCCATTTTTCTTCTTTCTTGGCTGCAAACTTGTTTGGTTACCAAGAAAACAATAACAATATAGACATTTACTGAGATATTCTGATAAATGTTTCTTCTTGGTATATTCAAAGTGCTTTGATTTCTTTTCGCTCTTGCAAGAACTAGAGATGTAATCATGTCCATAAAGTTACTAAACAAGAAAATCTTTGTTCCCTAAACTCTCATGTCAATCAAAATGCTGCCCTAAGGGTCTTGGTTGGAACATAGGAATTGTAATAATATCTATTACATTTTCAGAAGACGCAAATACAAATTCTTTTTTCAAGAAACTAACATCTTGTTGTACACAATTAATTACTTAAAAAGAATTTATGTCTGAGATTTTTAGCTAAGCCACCGACCCTCTTGCTTAGTTAATTAATTACTTGATTAAGAGAAGTTTCAAGTTTACTTCATTAATCACATGCTAGAGTTGACCTAATCACTTACCATTGTTCTACGCCAGACTACATATATATATTAATACTGTTGTTATTGTTTTTAAGGTTGTGTTTTAACTAACATCAAATGAAGACAACTCTCTTAATTAACTATTTACCTAAGCTGAATATAAAATTATTTGGAAACTAATTAATAATTAAGAGATAATTGAAAGAAAGCATAGCATAAAAAGTTGTATTACTTAAGAAATAATGTCTCCAAATATGCTCTCTCTTTTAAGAGAGTCATGAATTACATTGCTAGAAGAGGCAAAATTAAAGTACTGAGGGAGATTATTTTGGAGAAGAAACGACTTGTCATCTTCTGGTTCCATTTGTGGGGTTGGAATCACTGGCTCATTTTGCATCTGAATGCATAAAATCTCTGCTTGAGCCACTGCAAGCTGCATTTGGAGCTGTGAAACCTGATTTTGCAGATAAGAAATTGCTCCCACACACCCATAAACTGGGTCTCTCACTCTTGCATTAGCTTCATACACCAAACTGCTCACTGCATCTGCCCTCTGATGAACTGGTAGCTCCTGCTTATATGAACTAAACATAGTTAAAAATCTCACTGTATATATATCACAAGCTCGTGTACATACATGCATACTCCTATGTATGTGTATACACCCACATATGAACTCCCTGCAGGTTATAGATTAACCTACAGGGAGTTCGTGTTAACTACTTTCCCTACAGGATTTTATATGTAGAGAGTGCCTAATTGTCGAAAGAAGATGAATTCAATATAAGAAAAACGATGTAAGAGAAGGAAAAAAGGGAGAGACCTGCAACATTTTGCTAACATTGCTAGCACCAAAAACCTTGTGGACAATGGCAAACTTGTGAGGATCATCAGAAGGGAAATAAGGAGCAAAAATGCAGTCCTTAGCGCACCGGCGTCTAAGCAATTTGCAGGAAGCACAGGGAGAATTTCCACCCATAATTTTTTTTTTGTTTATTTAGAGAGCTTTTGATTGCTAAAGAAGAAAGAAGAGGAAGAGAAAAGGGTAGCTAGATGATGCTATATGAGTAAACGAGTAGAAAACTTGGGGAAAGAATGAGATGAGAGTGTGTATATTTATAATGGCTATGAACGTGTAAAATAGATCGGATGCTCACAATGGTTAGGGATATTAATGATTAAATAATTGACTTGATAAATTATTTATTTATCATAATAATTAACTTTTGAGATTACATGAGATAGTACTACTTTCATACCCAAAATTAATTAATTAAATTATTAAACAAATATGCAAATTCAAAGAAAAGAAAAAAGCTCCCGTCGACAATGAATGAGTGATAGTGATAAGCTACTCCAAAAAGAATCATTTGTCCCTTTGGACCATTTTAGTAAAAAAGAAAATGTGCATCTAATCAATCCATTTTAGTTTGTCAAAAAGATCAAATTAATTATTATTTGAGCTCATAAAATTTTAATATTATAATAAACAAAGTTAATTTGACAAAAACGAATTCTAAGTCTAAGTAAAAGCTCAAGAAACGTTTTTTCTTTTTATATTGCTTAAGATCTTTCTTTTCGTATTATAAATGGTAAATGTCTTTTTATCTTCCTATCAAAATACATTTTCTAAGACTCAAACTTATATTTTTATCTTTACGGACTGAAATCGTTTAACGGTCAATCTAACATCTTATTGGTCGAAAAATACTATTTTTAATATATTTAATTTACTACATTAGTAATAATTTGCTTAAACATTAAACAAATCTCTTGCTTTCAGATTTTTGTCATCACAATCTTGTTCTAAAGCTATTTCACCTAATTTTATTATTCTTGCATCAATTGATAACAACCAACCAATCAAAAACGGGACAAGAATCATTTTGGTCTTCGACTAACGAAGATGAAAATCTAGTTTAAACCAAATATATTAATTAGAAAGCATAAACATATAGTACTTTAAATTAGCCCTTAAAAAGGGGAGGGGTGCCCATAACCACAAAGGACAAAATTTGTCTCTCCAAAGCAAATCTTTGAACTAATATTTCATGTAAGAAAAGTTTGAAACTTCATTTAAATAACCCATTTTGTATAATCATTGTACTTAATTAATGAAAAAGGAAAAAACAAGAAAGAGCCCTATGACGAGAAGAAAAGGGTGTAGGGGTGCATACAGAAACCAACGGTTCTTGTTGACCGCCGCCAAAGAGTGTAAGAAGTAATAGGTAAGGCTTCCACGTTGTATTTTTGTTTTTTTTTTTTTTTTTCTTTAGAAATTGTGGAAGTTTGTGCTTGTTCTTGTTTTTTCAAGTTAGGGAGAAAGATTAGGGTTTCGCATTTATAAGGTTACAAGCACTATGTGAAACCCTAGCCAACACCAAGAGAGGAAAAGAGACTACGTGAATGTTTGTTTGGACACACAAACATTCACGTGAAACCTCACACATAATAAAACCTCTCTCTCTCTCTCTCTCTCTCTAATATGTATTGTGGCTTGACCTACATAGATAGCTACATTGACAATATATGGGACATTAAGTTTTTCTTTCTTTCTTTTCTTGGGTCTAATAGGGTTTTAATGTGCAATATTATTTTTTTTATATAAACTATCGAATCTTATCATCATCAGTAACTTTTTAATTCAATTTGGAGTTTAATCACAATAAAAACTCTTTACCTCTCTCCTACAAGTGTATTTATTGTGATCAAATTCGAAAATTCTTTCTTTACCGAAATAATATTATAGACTATATAATTAATAGAGATAGTCATCTCTTAGATTTACCAAAAGCTCTATTTTCATTTTTCATCAAATCAGAAATCAAAATTAATCGATAATAACGCTTTATATAAATTGAAATTAAGTAATTCTCTTATATAAAATTATATTATATAACTTATTTGCATCCAGTATACACGATTACTATGCATGAAGTATTTTTCATACCATTTTAATTAAAAATATTCTCATTTAAAATAAAATAAAATAAAATTTTTTCTCAAATTTATTAAAATTACGTGAATACATTATATATTTAATTAAATAAAGTCCTTAGTCAAATCGATCCTCCATATCAATGAAATTAATCAGAAGCTAATGACAAATTGAAATTTGCAATAATAATTATATATACAGTCAACTTTTGTCTAAATAAATCTCTTTCAGAAATTGTTATTATTAGGTGATCACAAACTGATCTCGTGATAGGGTATAGTCTTATTCAATCATTATCACAGACATCAACTTGGATTAAATTTCTAATAATACAATTATATTTTTTTAATTTAGAACATTCAATTTTGGAAATTTTATCAGTCACGGCTATGTTACTGTAAGTGTTTGTATTTGCATATTAAACCATTTCAATTTTTATAAAATTAAAAATATAAATTCGATTTTTAGAAAATACATTTTATTGGAAGGATTAAAATTTTTATACCTTTCGGCCTAAAAGGTTCATGATTGATTATGTACCGTTGGAACAAAAAATTACGGACAACCGTCAATAAATTATCTTTTTTAAAAAAGAAAAATTATTAGAATTTATATCATTATCAAGAACTTTTATTTATATATAACAGAAGAATCTAAGTGGCAGAAGACTCATTGTCACATGAAGTATATAAATGATTAATTAATTAATTATAAAAGAATGCAAAAGGGTATTATTAAAATAAAAAAATAATTTAATTGAGACCAAAGAGAACACAACCCACCAAAAATTAATGAGAGCCTGACATGAACATAAGGTGTTGGGAAATTTTAAAATAAAAGGAAATTCAAGAAAGAAAAAAAAAAATTAATATTGAAACTTGTAATTAAGAGTTGTAGAAACCTAAGTAGTCCCTATGGCTATTACCCAAACTCTTGCATTTAATGAACCTCACATGATTCCACACTTCTTTTCTTGTCTTCCAAAATAAAACAGCACTCCTTTCGTTGTATGTTGGTCTTTTTTTCTTTTTTTTTATATAATAAATATTAATTTTAATGTTTGAAAGTTACTTTGGGCACCCATTTTATACGATTGCAATGACAAGATTCTCTCCCCACCGACAATTTGCAACTTAAAGCAAACTCTTCTTGTGGGTATCAAACTTAAAATTTACTAATTATTTAGTTTTCTTTCAAGAAAGAGAATTGAAATTTGTATTTGAGATGAAATTTGCTGAGAGTGCCCCAATAGAGAAATTGATTGTTAAAGAAAAATGAAGATATTGAATTTGAAAACCCTAAGGTCTAAGAAGATGAAGATAGAGAAAAAGAACCTTTGTTTCGATTCTGGGAATTTTTAAAAGTTTGAGACCAAATAAATTAAAAGGAAAAAACAGACATCTTCACCACCTTAAAAAAGATAAAAAGACATGAGACCTTCTATGCATTTTGCATTAAATGAGCTTCGTGCATGGTAATGAAGATTCATTTTCGAGATGCATGGTTTTCTATCATTTGATGATAATAATTTATTTTTTAATGTTGGTAATCTCCATGCTAAGCTATGTGTCATTGTATGATCATCTTATGATAATTTTTTATTTTATTACCTTTATATTTTAGTTGTCTACCAAATTATAGTTTATTAGTTTCTTTTTGTTCTATAGGGACTAATTAATTTTTTTTTATTTTTTTATTTTTGGAACTTTACAGATGAAGAAAACATCTCCCTTGTAATCTACTTTTGGAACATAAACTTTATTTAATAAAATAAACTCACTTGCACATTAATTGCATTCATTTTTTAAGATTAATTAATAAATATCAGAAAATTTATTTGTTATTTATTTCAAGAGATATTAGAAAAAATAATATTATATATAATTCTTTCATTTTAGTTGTTTGAAAAATAAACTTAAAATATACACACCAAAATATAATGCAGTGGTAAATGCATATATGATCTGAATTCAAATTTCCTACAAAAAAAATTGAAAATATTTTCATTTTTATTCAATTTTCAATTTAGATTAACGAAGGATTAAGTCCAATAAAAAAAACATAAATTCGAGTGGAAGGTCTTAAATTCGAGTCTTTTCTTAACTACTACGACTCTCCTATTTTGTAGTACACGTTTGGAAAACATAAATTAATGGATAATGCAGAGTGATTGCTTGTATTATTTTATAGTTAATGACTCGATGCATATCTTTTGACAAAAACAAATAAATAAACGTATGAAGGGGCCAACGTCATGAGCCCATCTTAATTATTTTTTAGGGCCCAAACAACTTGATCATAACTTAGCATAAAAAGGCCCAAGCCCTTTGGTGAGTCTCTTAGCTAACATATTTATATATATACGTAACCCGTGTAATATTAAAAGCAGATTGAGTGGATCATATTGACTTATTTACGATTCACTTAACATATTTATGATATTTTTAAATTTTAATTTATTTAACTCAAATCATATTTAAAAATAAATTTTTATACATAAAATATATAGATTATCCAATACTCATAATTAAAATAATAATAAAGTTTGAATAACGTTTTAGTTGGGATCTTTATATTTGACGCTAGAATTATTTTTTACCCTAAAATTAATGGGTCATTTGCTTAACCTATGTGTCAACCCGTAACAAGACACGTTTATATTCATATCATAAATAGTTGATTTATTTATAACACAAATTTATTTAACCTCAACTTTATCTCATGCATTTCGAATGTTAGTCGAATTTTGTTTGCGTGTCATGATATATTTTGACACCCCTAGAAGTTACTAATCGTGTGAGTTGCTCACTGAGAGTCCATTAATTATAAAACTATGCTAAGCCATTTCAAATAGATGGAAAGGAAATTGTCTCAACAACTTAGAAATTTTAAAAACAAAGATAAAAAATAAAATGATATATTTTAAATATAAATTGTAATTAACAAGAATAAATAAATAAGTAATAGTAATTGATAAAATTAAAATTATTTTCTAAATTTTGCAAAAGCATCAAAGTTGGTGATACTTTCTAAATGCTATATTGTAAATAAGTCTTTCAATTATATAAAATTTCTTCAATAAATCATATTTATCCTAAGATTTTAAAATTGAATATATTTAAAGTGATCAATTATCAAATCAAAGCCATTATAAAATATCACAGCATGCAAAGAACACTATAAAAATCTGTTGCCATCATCAAAGTGGTCCATGTGAATCTATTGCTAGCTTTTATGATATTTCCATCTTATCATTTACCAAAATCTTATCACAAAAGAAGAATAAAATTAAAATAATAATTATTTAATTTTCTAGCTACTTTGCTAGCTTGTTTCTCTACTATTAATTTCCTTTAAAAACTTGAAAAAAAAAATAATTCTATATAAAAGAAAGTGAGAATATTCGTGAAAATAAATAAAAATTTTTAAAAATTTAAGCTATTTTCAATTAAGGTTTTAAAATCTAATCTGGTGATTTTTTTTTAATATGATGAGATTTATGAAAAAAAGATAAAAATAAATTATTTGATATTTTAAAATTTAACTATGTTTTGTATAAATAAATTAAAAATATGTAATTTTTTAATGAATTTTATTTTTGATAGGATTTGACTTAATTATATTCAAATTCATAGGATTTTTAAAATTTTTATTTCTTTATACTAAATATGAAAATTTAGATATAAAAAAAATAAACTAGGAAAAAGCCCGTTCTAGCGTTGGTTGTTATTATTTTATTATTATATATTATATTAAAAAATTTTTTATACATATAAGATAAAAATTTATATAAAAAATATAGTAACCATATTATATATAGATATATATAAAATTTTTGTAAATAAGTATAAATATAATAATAAAGATATATAGATATAAAAATATAAAATTATTATAAATAGATGAAAAAAATTAAATAGTCAAATCAAATATGAATATAGATAATTATTTTAAATAAGCATTAATTTTTAAATTTAAAAAAATATCTTAAATGATCTAATAAAAAAATTTTAAAATTGAATATAGATATAAATAATTATCATAAATGAATATTAATTTGAAAATATGATGATTATATATAATTTTTTATTAAATATATTTTTTTAATTTAGTAAATGTTATTTTATTAGCTCCTTTTATTATTTTAAATGTATTTATTAAATTTAATGTTTAAATTTTTCTTTAACCTCCTACATACGAAGCAAAATAAATAAAAAAAGAGCAAAATAATAATAATAATAATATAATAATAATAATAATAATAATAATAATAATAATAATTAATTAAATAAAACTGACATTTTATTTAAAAGCATAAAAACTACACAAATAAATTGAAAAAGTTTTAACATCATAAAACTAATTGTACTAAGATAAAAAATAAATTATTAAAATAATGAGATTTAATTGATATCAATTTTTTTTTGCTTTTATCTTTACTCTGTATTCGCTTCTTTCTGTATATATTTTTTTCTGTATATAGATTATTTTATAAAATTAAAAAATTATATAAAAAAAAATTAAGGAATTAAACTAACATTATTTTAGTTGGAGAAAAAGATGCGGTATTTATATAGATTGAAGTTATACTTATCATTTTTTTGCTAATCAAAATCTGAAAAATAACATTAATATATATATATATATATATATATATGAAAAAAAATTATAAAATTAAAATAAAATAATTAAAAAAATAATAAAAAATAAGAAGAAATCCATTGTAAAACATAATTATTGAAAGAGGTATATATAAGTATATTGATAAGAAAAAAAATTCAAAAGCTTTTAAAATTCTTAATTTAAAAATTTAAAAGTTTTAAAATTCTAAATTTAAAATTTTTAAAGTTTTAATTATTTAAAATTTTAAATTTTAGATATATATATAAATCTAAAAAAATTATTAAAAATTTATAAAAAAAGATAAAAAACAATATTCAAATATGGGAGTTTTACATCAATTTTATTAAATTTTTTATTTCAGATATATATATATATATATATATATATATATATTATAAATTTTTTTATCAAATTTAGGTATTCAAAATAAAAAATAAATGTGAAAATAAAATTATAAATATTAATTACAATTATTCTCCCGAACAAAAGAAAAGGTATCCTTTTTTATTTTGGCCATACAACTGGATTTTTTCTCTAGAAGACAATGAAAGAGAAAAGGGCACTCGACAGATTCTGCTGTTATCTGCACGTGATCTCCAGACCTATCTCAGAGTCTCAGATAAAACCACGAGTCCGCCACGCGCCCCTCTTCAATTTCTCAATCTTTACCCTCCACGTGTCTCTTTAATCGAATGGTTCAAAGTTCTCTTCCATAGCTTCCAAATATCTTCACCTCCCTACGGCCCTACGTGACTACGTCAAAGAAGCGCTGTCAGTCACAGAGCGACACTCATCCATTACTTACATTTTCATTTCAATTTCCTCTTCTTCAAAATTAAAACCTTTTGCCTCTCCCTAAAGACCCATTGAAGAATGTTGCTTAAGGCTGCTCCAGCTTTCTTTCTATTGAACACTCGTGGGGACAATCTGGGTCCTCTGTTTTCCCCTGTTTCGTCATCGTTTAATACTCTTCGGGGAAAAACTGTGCCTGCGTTTGTCGTCTGTGCATCGAAGAGTACAAATAGCAAGCCGTTAACTGGTGTCGTTTTTGAACCATTTGAAGAGGTGAAGAAAGAGCTCAATTTGGTCCCTACCGTCCCTCAAGTTTCCATTGCTAGACAGAAATTCTCCGATGAGTGTGAAGCCGCCATCAATGAACAGATCAAGTGAGTATTTCTTCTTCTGGGTATCGATTTGTTTCGTACGTATATGTCACAAAATGAAACGATCGGTTGATTTGATTCAGTATTTTTTCTTGTTTTGCCTATGTTATACGTGTACGTATATGTGCGTATTCCTTTTTTTTTTTTTTTGGACTTTGAATTGGTGTTTTCTTGTGGGAATTATGTTTATTGTTCTGTTTGTTTATTTTTTATTTTTTAAATTTTTCGTGGGTTTAATTTGGAACTCGATTTTCTTGGATGTTTTTCACTATTTATAATTGGTTTGTCTGGTTTCATGGGTGTTTGCTATAAAGAAGAATAGTTTTCATTTTGCGTGTGTTTTTTTTCCTCGGTATCCTTTCCTGAGTAAATCCGTGACTGGTATGGTGTCTCTTGTAGTATGTGGCTAAATTTAGGAGCATAATTTGTTGGTAACTGCTTATGCTTTCTACTAATGATTTTATTTTCTTACTTTTGGAATGCAGTGTGGAGTACAATGTCTCCTATGTGTACCATGCCATGTTTGCTTACTTTGATAGAGATAATGTTGCCCTCAAGGGTCTTGCCAAGTAAATTGATCTCTAAACTAAGCTTTATGATTAGTCTGCTTTTGTTATTTTATTTCTTTTGGTTAGAACTCAACTATGGCTTTTTTAAACAGGTTTTTCAAGGAATCAAGCCTCGAAGAAAGAGAGCATGCTGAGAAATTGATGGAATACCAGGTATGGTTTGAACTTTGAGATCTATGTTTTGGTACAATTATTTGTCGTGTTCTGTGGTTTTGGCTCTGTTTGGTTCAATTGTTTTGTAAGAGAATTGAATTCTTGGCTGTCACTAAATATTTCAGAACAAACGGGGTGGGAAAGTGAAGCTGCAGTCCATAGTGATGCCTCTCACTGAGTTTGATCATGTCGAAAAGGGGGATGCCTTGTATGGTGAGTTTCTGTTGGCTTGTTTCATACCTTGATGATGCTAAGGTTTTGCCAATATAGAATTTTCTGATATATGGATATGTTTCTGATGTAAAATGCATTTGCAGTTAAAATTTGCCAATAGTCTGCTCCTTCCATGCTATTTTTTGAAAATTCAAGCAACATGCTGTCGTGATGCTATAATTGATTTCTTATCGATCATATTACTATTATGATTTGTGAATTTGAATTGGGTGTATGTACTATGATTTTTGGTTGATTTGTGCAAAGCAATTGGCATTGCATGTACATCTTTTTATGCTTATGACATCTGTTAGATGTTAAATATTTTAAAATCAGTGCTTGTTACATTTGGGTTAGTTGCTTTTGAATGAGTCTAATCGTCAGTAAAATTTGAAAAGAGTACTATCTCTGTTTGGTTCTTAAATACATTGCACTGCATTTGGCTTAATGAAAGAGTTGAGATCCATGTGGTAATACATTGTTATCTTGTTAAGTTTCTCTTCTATGTGCCGCTATCTCTGGCTGTAACCCTTTCGTTTTCTTGGTTCAGCGATGGAGCTTGCTTTATCTCTGGAAAAATTAACAAATGAAAAGCTCCTGAACTTACACGGTGTAAGACATTTCTGCTACTTATTGTTGTTCCTCAAGCTTGAAGTTGATTTACTTCAATGCATGATTAGTTTCAGTTCAAGTAATGCCATGAACATGAAATGGGTCGTCCTACAAGTAGATGATGTTCGATAATAAGTTAAAAATAACTGGTTTAAAGTTGCTAGTTTTCTTTTTTCCTCCCTTGACATGAGATTTTATTGTAATTTTGACCTACAGGTGGCTTCAAAAAACAATGATGTGCAGTTATCGGATTTTGTTGAAAGCGAGTTCTTAGGAGAACAGGTATATTTTCATTTTCCCCCAAGTCAATGGGAGCTTTGTTCTTCTCGATTGTGAGCATCTTAGATGCTGCTAATACGTTTGTTGAAATTTTATTTGGGCATTGTGATTCTTTTGTTTGCCCAGGTGGATGCCATAAAAAAAATCTCTGAATATGTTGCTCAACTTAGACGAGTGGGAAAAGGACATGGTATGAATCCAAAATCTTGTTTCATGTTGAGCAAATTTCTCTCTTCATCACATTGTACTTGAATTTTTCTTGAACACGTGCTTGTCCTTTATATACATGAATTGTCCTTAAATTTTTCTGTTTCTGAACTTCTTTTGGTGGATCACCAGGAGTTTGGCATTTCGACCAGATGCTTCTGCATGAGGAAGAGGTTGTTGCATGATGATGGAAATATATCTGTTTACAGCTTGAGTATCATTCTGGAGGCTGTTTTATGCTATCTTTTTTGGTTCAGTAGTGCTTTGTTCAGAGATTTTTGGGAGGTGATTAGCTCAGACATTAGATATATGTTGATAGACGATACATCATTACAAATGGATTTTACTCTTAGTCTCTTAAAACTTGAATGTTGTTATCCTGTTTGAAAGTAGTCCAAATACATGGATATCGTTTATTCATAATGTGTGTGGTTACAGAAGTTCACTGCAAAAAATAATAATTATAATAAATGAAAGTGACATTGTTACTTGATTCAGTATATTTTTGTGTAGACCAGTGAACCATTAAGCCTTGGTTGCCTCTGGAATAATGCGTCGATTTCTTGGTGGGCGCATGGTTCCAATCCCTGGACCATGATATGGTCGTGTGTCCAATGCTTTGGAATCTGTACAGTCCAAGAATTTCCTGTCATCTTTTCTATTGATTGAGCACTTCAAGAAAGTCCCTGCTAAAGAGAGAATTTGTAATCTTCTTTCTGCTAACCTGATTGCCAGGTTTTAAGCCATTGTTGCTAGAAAGAAGATCTTCATTTTCCTTCTAGTGGAAGATGTTACTGGGTGTGGTCTTCATTGGTTTTATTTGTTAAAACAGTAAATTTAAGATATTATTCACTTCATAAAAAATAAAACAATTTCTGTTACATGATTGAAACCAAAATTCAATCGGAACCACTGGTTTGAGCCGGTTTGATTCTTTCACTTCAACTCCCTAAAGAGGCAAAGCCATTATATTGTAATTTTCTCTTGTGATTATTTTACATCGTGTTGGTCTTTCCATTGATTTATGATTACAATCTCACACAGATGAAATCTCAAAGTTACAGAGAAAGAACTCCACAATCACAAACATAACCTTCTGTTCTTTCAACCACCGCAGCAGCAGCACTCGCAGCTCTCATAACAGCAACCACAGCAACAGAGAGTGAACAAACTGCATCAAATATGAAACACATGGCATTCTTAATTTCTAATATATACTTTTTTTCTGAAAAAGAAGGAAAGGGGAAAACACCATTCTTGAAAACTTAAAAAAGGAAACAAAAAAATTATACTGACAAGGCATAGAGGCAGCCTTTATCCTCATGGTGTTTCTTGACATGATCATAATACGTCATCTCTTGTGGTGGTGGTGCTTCCATTTCTTCACCAATTGGTTCTTTGTTGAAACCAAATATGAGGGAAAATGAAATATACAAAGCTCACAGAAGATGGATTTCAGAGAATTTTTTCTTTTTTTTTTTTTTCCATCTAATTTTTCCCTGTCTGTCCCTGTCCCAATTTATTGTCAACTGCCACATTGAATGCTTCCATGCATGTCATATCGAGGAGGATATACCTAAGTATCAGAATATAAATTACTTCACTTGTCAAATTTTTAAATTTATTTTTTGAAATTATTGTCATTTTGAAAAATTAAGAAAGTAAAACTGATTTTCTATGTAACACTAATAGGTTTTGACACTAGAAAATTTACTCTATGCCCCAGATAGAAGAACCCACACCAAACTAAGACAGGACACTGACTTAAAACCCCAAATAGTTTTTAATGGGTTGGGTTGTGTTTCTCTCTTGAGTACACCCATATTAAACCCAAAATGGGCTACCTACCTACAGAAAAACCATGTCCTTCATCTGTGGCTCAGTGTCTTAAGAAAAAGCCTTCATTAATTCCTACAACATTTGCCCATTGCTCCACTTCAATATTAACCCATCGGTTGGTTTAAAACCGAACCGACTGGTTCGGTTCAAATTAGTTTGATTTTATTCAGGTAGCAACTTCAATTCAATTCAACCTGTCGGAAAACTTCAATTTGTAATTTAGATAGGAAGCCAACTTGCGAGCTCTTTGAGTTTGCTCGAAAATAGTTTGAAAAGATTAACTTAAATCGAGTTTGAGTTCGAACTTATATATATATATATATGGGGCTCATCTGAAGTAAGAACTTCTACCTTGTCAACCAGCTCAAGACTCCAAGAAAATTCAGAGTTCGCTAACATTCATTTACCTTGGAATTTTCTTACGTCTGTTAACTCATAGTCGCTAAGCCGAAAAAAAAAAAAAAATGCTCAAGCGTGGCTATTATTTTAGATTGAATCGGGATTCGAAGAGCAGATTTACATATAAGAATAACTCATTACAAGGTACTAGATATTACAAAGTGAAATCGGAAGTCTTCATTGGCAACGTGGACTTGTTTGATTGGGTGATTTTCATCATTGCAATTACAATTTTGCAGGAAATAAAACAAAATTTTAAATCGTCTTAAAGTGCAGAGCTGAGGCGCGTCACCGATTCTGATATACATTGCAAACTATAGCATGCAAACAAAAATCAAAAGCCAAAAAAAAAGAAGAAGGAAAACTAGTTTTTTCTGGAGTTAGAAAATGAAAGCGGCAATGGCTTCCATTTCTTCTTTCCTTTTTCTTTTATCCTTATCAATTCTGACGCTTTCCATAGCCGATCAAAGCTTCGATGTACGCCAACACCTCTCCACTGTAACGAGGTCTGTGTCTCTGTCTCTCAGATAACATGGCTTTAAGATTTGCGTTCTGTTATTCTGTTGGTAATACTTATAATTCGTACATTTAATTTTGTAGAATGCGATGTAGAACTTTTGTAAAACGAGAAGAGGATGTGTTGGTTTTGATCGTTTTTAGTTAATGATCAGTTTCATAGGGAAAAAAAAAAATCTTCATCTCCTTTTTAAATTGCTTAGTTTCTCGTGTTAATTTGAAGATGGAGAATTGTTATTGTTAATTGTGATTGATAATAGATAAGCAGATTTTTGCTAATACCCTTTTATTGTTTAATTAAGCTGATTTTATTATTTTGCTTGCTGCAGATATGGTGCAGTTAAAGATTTGCCTTCTCCCTCTGAAATTTCTCATTTTGCTAAGGGATGTACTCCTATCCACTTAAACCTCGTGGTATTTAGTTTCTGTCTTTTTCTGGTTCAATTGGTATTAGTTACTAATCTTGCTGTGTGCAATTTTGCTTTTGTTGTTAAATGTTCGCGAATAATGCATTTTTTTTTTTTTTTTGTTGGTGTTAGTGCAGGATAACATTGATGTTAATGATTTAAGTTTTTGTACTTGTGAAATGCCATTCAAATTTTTTTTTTTCTAGTACCTGGAGTTGATTCAGCTCTGAAATCTGAATAATCTATTAGAATCTATTTTAATTGGTGGCTTTTAGATTTGATCATTTTGAGAGGATATGCTTGTAATTGCTCAGTTACTTTAGTTAAATTAGTTTAAATTTGTCTCTTGCCTCTTATTACTGTGAGATCATATCACTGATCATAAGGATTAGCATGTGCTTTGGTTAACAAATTAACATGTTGTAATGCATGAAACAGGTGGCATTGAACTATCAAATTAATAGAATACCTAAAGTAGGTAATACATATTGGAATAAGTTTAGAGTTAAGGCTTGCTTGAATATTTTCTTGTTCTTTAGAGGCAATACCAAAAGTTGCTGTCTTCTCTATTACAATTTTTCTTTATTGGTTGCCATCATTTTTTTTTTTTGCTAGTTTGATTGATTTTTCTATGTCAGCTGCTTCAGTTCAACTATCAAAGTATCCTGTTCTGTGATAACTCTTCTGATGCCATTGTATAAGAAAAGTTTATATCATAGTACCAGAACCTAAAAAGATTTATAGGTCTCGATCTGATTTTATTTTTGGGCTTCCCAGGCAAGACATGGAACTCGTTCTCCTACTGCAAAACGGATGAGAGAGCTGGATCGATTGGAATCTCGCTTGGAAGAACTTATAAGAGATGCCAAAGAGCGGAATTTATCGTTGCAGAAACTTCCCACCTGGTTACAAAGTTGGACTTCTCCTTGGAAAGGGAAATTGAAAGGTGGACAATTGATTAGCAAAGGAGAAGATGAATTGTATGATCTTGGAATAAGGACTAGGGAAAGATTTCCAGATATATTCAATGAGGAATATCACCCTGATGTGTATACAATGAAGGCTACCCAGGTGAGCTCTATGTTAAGTTTTGTTTTCTTCTAGTTACATGACATTACATATGGTTCGGTTATCTGCTTATATCTATATCACGGAAATCACTCTGTGCACTGCTTTTGATTTATTTTAGAGTTTTACTTTGAGGTTTGGGCATCTAGTTGAGTTCCTTAACTACATTTCTGGGGTTAAAACCACAAACTCCATTAATGCTATCTCCATTTAATTTCCTATCATGTTGTCATAGTTCTTTTATACTGATTTATTGTCATTTACTTCAAGAATGTATTCACTTTCCTTTTTCAATGTGATAGGTTCCTCGGGCATCAGCTAGTGCTGTGGCATTTGGCATGGGGCTGTTTAGTGGGAAGGGAAGTCTTGGACCAGGGCATCATCGGGCTTTTGCTGTCAGCACTGAAAGCCGTGCTAGTGATATCATCCTTAGGTTTCATGATTGTTGTGAAAACTACAAGGTATCTGTGGTTTTATTCTTCAGTTATCATTGTTGATTGGGTGTGGATTCACATAGATACACTTTCATTCTAGGTTGATAAGGCGTATCAACTAATCTTTACTATGGTTGCTTGAACTCTGAATATGTTTGTTATCGGAAGAACAGAAAGAACCGTTATTTGTGAGGTTCAATTTTTCAGTCTTATTTCTCCCATATTCTGAAACTAAAACCATTTGCTTCGTTCTAGTTGTGGTTGCATATAACCACTCTTAGATTTTACGTTCGTGATTATAATCTATTGTTCTTATGCTTGTTCCACTAGATATGATTTAAATGCTTCAATAACATTTGTTTTTTGTCTTTTTTTCTATCCATTAGGAATCTTCAACTTGAAATAAATGACCTTACATGACCTTAGCATTATGTAAAGAACCATCTTAAATGACCTTTTTCTCTTGTGTAAACTGCTGCCAGCCTGAATTTGCCCTATAACTATTCAATAAGATTGAAATTTGCTGTAGAATAATAGGCACTGCTAGGAGAGATGCTTCTCATTTTGTTCAGGGAGGTCTCTTGCTGGTTTTTTTTTTTTTTTTCTAATTTTCTTTAGTAGATTCTTTGAGATTTAATTGTGTTTTTTTCCAATTACTTTTATTTGCTTCCCTCTAATTGCCATGCAAAGGATTTTTATTGAGAGTATTTATGAGCCTCTAAATGCTTACTTATGGATGCAGGCTTATAGGAAAGGCCAGGAGCCAGCTGTCGAGAAGCTTAAGGAACCGGTTTTAAATGAAATTACGGCTTCATTAGTCAGCCGTTATGAACTTAATTTTACAAGAAAGGACACCTCTTCTCTCTGGTTTCTTTGTAAACAGGTGATTCATTAATCCTTTTGTAGTTGCAAATTTTTGTCGTGCAAAAATATTCTTTTCTGTTTTAATCCCTGATTTAATTTAGTTTTGGCTTTTGAGTTGACTTTTACTTTTTACTCCCAATTTCAACTTGAATTTCATTTGGCAGGAAGCGTCCTTGTTGGATATAACAGATCAAGCTTGTAGCCTTTTCAGCCATTCTGAGGTAAGTCAGATTTAGTTTATTTGTGATTTTATTAATTTCTGTCCTCATTTGTGCATGGAAAATCAATTTGCTTTCTGCAGCTATATGAACAGCATATTTTTTGCATTGCCGTGGAAGCTAAGTTTCCTGAGTATGACCAGTTTATTCAATTCTCAAAGTTTGGTGCTTTTTTTATTTTTGGTTGCTAGTTTAGAGTGGACAAAAAGAGAAAATAGAGTCTTATGTTGCCTTAATGTATATATAATATGAAATCAATGATTTTATTATAGGAAATCATATAGCTTGAGGCTAGGAGAAAGATGTGTAGAGTTTCCAATATAAGTTAGCCAATTTCGTATATAAATAAACATATGTATTTTAGTCCTTGTGAAATATATAGAAATACCTTTTTTCATATTACATGTTGGATATCGAGAAATTCAAATGCATGGTTTTTAACTTGACAGCTGAAATGAGCATGTTTGCTAGTATGTAATAGAGCTATTATTATGGAAATTTGAAATGCTTATACATGGTAGTCAGAAAGATCATGTTAAGAATTATCATGCTTTCATTCTCTTACAATATTGACTTACAGAACATGTACACATGCTTAGGTGGCTTTGCTGGAGTGGACAGATGACTTGGAGTTGTTTATATTGAAGGGTTATGGTAAATCAATAAACTATCGAATGGGGGTGCCATTGCTTCGAGATGTTGTTCAATCTATGGAGCAAGCCATTAAGGCACAAGAAGGTAATAGAAGTCGATGATCAAGCCTAAATTCTTCTATGCCATGTCTTATATCCCTTAATAGCACAGGCTGTCGCACGTCTTTTGGATGGAGAAGGCATGAAGTCTTGAACTTTCAGATAGATTAATAAATCATTGTGGAGGAGAACGAAACTGATGGAAACGCTTATTAGTATTGTGGTTTTTTTTTTTAGATTTGCCTTTAACCGGAGTGAGTTTCGCTTATTCATTTGATCGTTTCTCATAAAAAAAAACCTATATTTTTGTCAAAATTTTATATTTGGCTCTACTGTTGATTCATAGAAGTCCAAGTCCATATCTGTGTATTGTTATCTTCCAAGAACTAGTTAAAGCAAGTAATTAAAAGTCCTCTTATATAGCTAGGCTTGAAATAAAGGGGAAAGTAATGATAAAACTTTGCCTTCTCTACCATTTTTGGATTACCTTTTAAATGGATATTTTGCATTATCCTCTCTCGTAATCTAGAATTTTAATTTTTCCCCATCTTCTTCTTTTAGAAAACAATTCTCCTGGAAGTTATGAAAAGGCAAGAATGCGGTTTGCACATGCAGAGACTGTTGTTCCTTTTACATGTCTGCTTGGTCTTTTCCTTGAAGGATCAGGTGAGTGCCTTTGTCTATTGACTCCCCATTTTTTTATGCAAATCTTTATATGAATGTGGCATATTCATATTACATGCATGGTTCTATGTGTATCTCTGTGGCTCCTGCTCTTAAGCTGAATTCTTGTCAATACTCGAAATCTTTCAGAGTTCCAAAAAATACAAAGGGAACAACCTTTGGAACTTCCTCTGAGGCCTCCCCAGGGCAGAAATTGGTGGGGCAGTTTAGTGGCACCTTTTACTGGGAACAACATGTTGGTCCTGCACAGTTGTCCAGCAAACTCTTCAAACAAGTACTTTGTCCAAGTGCTCCACAATGAACATCCCATTCCAATGCCGGTATATTTTTCTGATTGACTTGGTTATATGCTCTTTTGGCGCTGAATCTGATTGCAATTTTGTTATATATATATTTTTGATACTAATGTTTTTGTATTTTGGTGTATAGGGTTGCAATAATTCTGATTTATGTCCATTTGAAGAGTTCAGGGTACAAGCTGCATCTGAATAAAGATATTAGTTATTTATCACTCTCTCATGGTCATTATAGATTCATTTTCTCTTTCTTTCTTCAGGAAAAGATCGCAGCTCCTCATTTAAAGCACGACTATAATGCAGTCTGCAGTCTAAAGCTGGAAGAACCAGAGCAGAAGTCTGAAACCAGTAAGTTATCACTACTGTTCCGTTGGCTTTTCTCGCTGGGGAGAGATGATAAACAGTCTACAAAAACTGAATTGTAGTTTGTTATCCAACAAACAAGAGAGAACCATTCTTACATGCTGCTTTTTTCCTTTTTGGGGCTTTATTATTTATTTCATTTCCAGCAAAGGCAAAGTCTTCCTGTTAACAGAGTTCCAGCTGGATACGATCCTATTGTCAATATCGACTATGCTTCTGTGACTCCATGTATTTATTACTGATCCTGCAAATGAGTTTTGATCCAGTAGTTTGCTTTGATACATCTGAGACTGCTTTGTTCTCTTGATCTTTACATACACTGCATACAATAGCATGCCCGGGCTATTAGTTGGCTTTAGGAGCAGTGCCCTTATAAGCCATTACTGGTTTTCTGGATTTATTTACTGACACACATTTCTGGCTTGCTGTTTGAGCTGTAATTGTAGTTCTTAGAAATGACGTTTTATGTTGTTATACTTGGTTTCAATTACCAGAATTTCTTTTCAAGCTGTATGAGTTGGCAAATAAGCTCATGGCATTGGAAAATTTTTCTGAAAAATGCTGGTCCGGCCATGAACAGGTCTGGGCATTGCAAACCCTTGCAGGCCCCCTTGAACAGAAATAAAAAAAAAATAAAAAAAAAAAGAAGAAGAAACAAATATGACTATTTGTGATGGGATCATGCCACTCATTGTGACTTGTGTGTGATTACTAGAGTTAAGACATTATACGTGATAATAAACATTAGATGCACGCATCGAGTCGCTAGTGAGCTGCCCAAATCGTGGCACGAGATTTTACAGAGAAGGCGAAGGGCAGAAAATTCAAGGCTTCATGTACTGGTAAGGTGGAGGAATCATCTTTCTACCTTGACAACCTGCAAAATTGGGAATTCTTTGAGATATTCTTTTGTCATAAAAACTGGTAATATAAATAAGAAACTTGGTTTATTATTTGCTGAAAATGATGTCCTAGATTTACTGTAATAAGGAATAATGAAATGTAATATAGTATATGATTTTAAAATGCATTTTTAGTACTATATAGTGTGATTAAGTATCCAAGGAGGATGGTTCAAAAGGTGTAAATCTATTGCATTAACCTTCAAATCCTCTGACTTCAAGCTCTCGCCACTCTTGAACCATTGCACAACAGCAGCACATAAGATGAGTTAGGAAATCATCACATAGCCCTCCCTGCTCAGTAAAAAATGAATTGACAGTAAAAATGTAACCTTTTTTTTTAAAGAAATCTCTAAATGGGATATACTAAGCGGATAACACTTATCTAGATTCGATTTATAAATCCACCTATGGATTAACTGATCATGATAGAGATTTTTTAAAATTATTCCTAAGTTTTAAATCTTCCATAATAGAGGATAAGAGTCAAGTACCTCTATGTTAAGAACTTGTCGAACTTTTCTTCGAATGCAGCACGAATAACAGCAACATCCACAGAAGATTGCATATGCCATTAGATCATTAATTGCACGTTCTCGAGCTGTTTTTCAGAGGAATTGAATTGAAAGAATTATATAGAGTCAAATATGTTAATTAGATAGTTAATTATTACTTTGATTACTTACATATTTCCCCTTTTGACACAACATTAGCTATCCTTGAAAATGTGCCACAGGGAAACATGCAGGTTTTCAAGCCTGTATCAGAAAACTAGACGAAATTATAACACAAATTTTAAATATATAATGCATGAAACATCTTATATGTGTGGGAGCCTTCTTATTCTTTTTAGAGAGGTTGTGTTCATAGCTTGAACCTATAACCTTCACGTTACAGTTAGAGTAATTTTATCGTTACATGAAGGCCACCCTCTATAGGGCTGCTTCTAATGAACTTGAGAAATGAATAGAGAAGATTATAGGGACTTACTCAGACAAGGCTCCTCACAGCAATCAAAAAGATCAACCTGCCACTCAGATTGACCTTTATCATCTGGATTCAAGTCTCCATAGCTAGACTTTGCATTAGTTATGTACCTAAAAATAGAGTCATAAAGTCATCATCAAAACGCTGAACGCTTTTATAATATTCGGCAACATAACATTTGAAATAATTTTAGAGATTAAGATAGATTTTTATAAAAAGTTCACTTATATAACATTAATTTTTAGTATTTCATTAAAAGTTTATCACAGAGATAAATGTTGCTAAAACAGTTTAAAAACTGTCAAAACATCTAATTTTACCAAACGGATCCTAGTAATGAAGTCTCTTTAGAAATGAATATGGACTTATACTTGATAGAATTTGGCTACATACCCTGATAGAATGTAAGTTGGTTCATTGACAAGAAGTTTAGTGACTTTCTTCTCAGGTATTGCATTAACAACATTTTCTGTAACCTCAATGAGATGTTCAATTACACGACATTGATTAGGATCATTACTTGTTCTTGATCTCTGAAGTTCAATATGTAGCTTTTCTTTCTCTTCTTGAAGAGCTTCGTAGAATTCCATATTAGGATATCTACGAGATAATGATTTCTCCAGTATGTTTGCATCTTTCTTTGTCCTGTCAGGTTTCAGTATCACATTTTGAGCTTCTATATCATCTTCTTCAAGAATGTAATCTCTTTCATCTGCTTCAATGGCTTCTAGCCCTTCCTTTATATTCTGTACGTATTTACCATTTCAAGACCAACTTGTCAGTACAAGAAGTTCCACCCAATTCCAACCCATCTTTTTTTTTTTTTTTTTAAATTTCTCTTAAAATGTTTAAAATTTTTTAATTTTACTCATGAAATAAATGGATTTATCAATTTTATCTCTTTTATTTTGAAATATTTTTTCGCCTGTCTATGCTATTGACAGGGGAAATAGCTGAGGCACAAAGCAATATTTTTCCGTCAAATCACACCGACAACAATAATTGTACGAAATTGTTGAACTTATTTAGAAAATTTAACAATATTAATGGTTGGAATTTGTTTTCAGAAAGACCAAATTATTCTTGAACATGTCTGCTCAGAAGATGGCAAAAATTTCAAAATATGATTCTCTTGTTATCTCTTAGTTTCTTGTGCCCATGAATTTCTTTTTTAAAAAAAAATAATAAATAATAAACTATTTGCCTAGTATTTTTAATACTTTCTCATCATAATAATTGATTTTTTCAAAAATTCTAAGGATAAAAAAAATAATCAAGAAAATTTCTCTCATTTGTTTATTTTTTTCAGTTGATTAGAATTTCCGACAAAGATAGAAAATTTTAATATTACTGAATCAAAATCTCGTTTTCATTATTACCACATTAACGTAATTAATATTATATTAATGTAGATTTATTTGATTAAAAAGGAAAAGAGAAAGAGAATGAAGAAATACAATACCTGCATCCTGAACTCATGAACAAGGGAAATCAAAGGGACAAGCTTAAGATAGCGATCAAGCTCAGCCTGGACATGCCTGAACTGATAAACAACATTCCAACCCATTGCAAGCATGTAAAGATAACTCTTATCTTTACAACTCTCTACTAAATCAAGTGCTTTTCTTAAAGCATCTTCCATGGCTTCCAAAGGTTCTTTTGTTGCCGGAAGGTTCATTAGATCACTGGATTTTAACTTCTCAAGCAAATTACTTATCAGTTTCACGTGCTCGGCTAGCTGCTCGCAGTTTCTCCGGTGAGTGGTGGCGTTTCTAGCTGCTGATATGATCATGCTTGCTAGGCCTAAAGCATCTACTCCTGTTACTTGTGCAATGCTTGTTGCCATTTGATCTACAGAGAAAGAAAGAGGGTGTAGGAACTAGAAAGTGTGTGACATTTCAAGTAAGGAAATATGGGAAAGAAAGGTTTTTACAAGTATCTAAAGAGATAATCCAAAGAGGTTTACCATGATAATATTAGAATATTCTTGTAATGAAAAGTATCAAATTGGAATTTTAATAATAACTAAATTAATTGAAAAAAAAAATATTATTTAATAAGATAATAAAAATAATAATAATAGGTTGTCGCTTAGTTAACAATACAGGCTGTGGAAAGAATTCTTTCGATTTCCACTAAATATCTCACGAAGAAGAACGAATTTAGTCCAATTCATAGAATTCAAATATGAATTATTGATGCTAATGAAGACTTATTTTTAACTCTTTATTGAGTTTCATTTAAATTACTAATGGAATAAACATTTCATGCAAAGGAAAAATATATAAATAAGAATTGAAGAACTATATAAAAGCAATAAAGCACATATTTACCTTTTTTTTTTCCATTCTTTTTAAGGATTTTAACATTTTTTTTTTTTTGCTTCTTTTCCTAAATATATTTTCCTTATAGCCTAAGCAAATAAAGTGTTTTTGCTTCTAGCAGGATCCTTGAACACTTCCTTTTTCGTTTGCCGTGATCTATAAATTTTCATTTGCATATATAACTTCTTGAATTTTTTTTTTCTTTGAGTCCTTAAATGCAAAATAATTAAATATAAAAATAATTTAAAAATGCATATTCAGCAAGCCCGTCTAGCTCAGTCGGTAGAGCGCAAGGTTTTTAACTTTGTGGTCATGGGTTAAAGCTCTACGGTAAGAGTTTACTTTTTTTTTTTTTTTTTTTAACCTTAGATTTTAACAATGTCGGTATGTCCGAGTGGTTAACGAAACAAACTCGAAATCTGTTAAGATTTGCCTGCGCAGGTTTGAATCCTGCTGTTGACGGTCTTTTTTTTCCTTTTCACCCAGTTTTGACCAATATAAACGTTGAAGCATCTGCCTATACGTAATATTCAGGGACAATAAAGTAATTTCAGAAATTTAATTCGTAACTTAATATTTGTCTCTACCAAAAGGCTACTACTAATTAAAAAGAATATACAAATTATGTAATTTATTTAATATTATAAAAATAATTAATTATGAACTTTTCCTTTAGAATACGTTAATTATGAAATTAGTTTGACTTTCAATATGAATTTTTTATTTATTGTATAACATGAGTGTGAAAGGAACAAGTCAAAAAAATTACTAATTCGCTAAAAAAAAAAAAAATACTAACTAACAGTT
Organism: Jatropha podagrica; assembly: GCA_947857235.1. NCBI lineage: Eukaryota > Viridiplantae > Streptophyta > Magnoliopsida > Malpighiales > Euphorbiaceae > Jatropha > Jatropha podagrica. The sequence continues at coordinate 44,827 of CANUEP010180797.1, read as the reverse complement.
TAGAGATAGAAAATAAGGCTTACTGATTTAAAAGTAAAAATATTACTAGTCTCTATCTCCTATTTTTTTCTATTTTTAATCTTATTTGTTCTAATAAACTCAAATTTATTTTTTTATTATTGTTAATTATCTCCGCATTTGGAGTTTTTTTGTCCTTTCTACGTGAGGACAATCCTTTTTTTTTAGGCTTATCACTAAATAAAATTATAATATTTTATTTTATTTTATTGAAGATCCATAAATGAAAAGTATATATTTTTTAATTTTAATTTCATTATCTATTTCGTTAAGAGGTCAATAAATTTTATTAGCTAATAATAAATTTCTATATCCTGTCTATGTATTTATTTGTAATTTCAAAAAAGAAAGATGAAGGCTAATTTGCTCGAAGTAGTATTAGGTGTTAAAAAGTGAATTTTTCTCCACCTTAATTGAATTTTAATTGCAATTATAAGAAATCATAATTATTACGAAAAATAGAATTTAAAAAAAAAAAAAAAAAAAGTCAAAAGTGTACACGACAAAGTTGGTTCAGAGATTGCGCCAAAAATACTTGCTTTCCTAAGCACAAGCTCGTAAAAAAGGCTCTGCCTTTTATATTTTCTTACTCGTCTCTTTCAAGATCTCACTTAAATTGAACATTTCAATTCACATTTCACATAAGTTCTCTCTCTTTTTGTCTTTTCTCTTCCAAGATTTCATTACAAACAGAGCTAAAATGGCGATCTCTGTCCAAAATCTGATCAAAGAAAAGAAATTCCCATTCATTTTCGCTTTCTTTGCCTTGCTCATTTGTGCTACTTTGTTTCTGTGTACAAACGACACTCGTTTCTCTTATTTCTCTCTTTCTGATCTCCAAAGACAGCCTAATCCATCTTCTTCACAGCCAGAGCAACCGCAGCTGCAACTCTCCGATGCTTCTCTAGCACCACCACCGCTACCGTCCGCCGATTCTGTCATCATCGTTAATACCGGCCAAGGGAAAAGAATTCTTGATAAGAGTAGTGCGGTTTTTGATCACGATGCGGATAAGATTAAGAATATAAAGTGGGTTCCTTGTAAAGGAACTGTGGCGGTTGATTACATACCGTGTTTGGATAATTCCAAAGCTTTAAAAGAACTTGCTTCAAGAAGGCATATGGAGCATAGGGAGAGACATTGTCCCAAACCAAGTCCAAGGTGTTTGCCGCCGCTTCCTGATGGGTATAAGCCGCCCATTCGATGGCCTAAGAGCAGGGACATGGTGAGATTATTGATTCGTTGGTAAGATTTTGGTTTTGTTTCAACTTGATTAGGTTTGGGTTTCATTGCTTTTCTGAGTTTGTTAGACTATCTAAGCTTACAACGAGGTTGTAACTTTGGATCGTTGCTTGATGAGAATTTCACTTATAGCATCGTTTCTTATGCCTTGCTCAAGTGTGTTGAGCTGCTTTCCATTTTCAATTTTACCTTTTTCATGTATAGGGTTCAATTACCAATTTTTGTTGTTGATGTTGTCTAATATAATGCATATTTATACTAACGTTAAAATGTTGATGGTGTGGTTCTTATTTCTGTTCCAGATTTGGTATAATAATGTCCCTCACCCTAAGCTTGTTGATTACAAGAAGGATCAAAATTGGGTGCAAAAGGAGGGTGATCACTTTGTTTTTCCAGGAGGTGGTACCCAATTCAAAGATGGAGTAACTAATTACATCAACTTTATTGAAAAGGTATAATTCAGAATAAATTTGCTGGCCCAAAATTTTGCTTGTTTTTCTAATATATCATTGAGATAGGTCTTGTCCCTATATATGTCTGTGTTACATACTCATATAGTGGATTTTTTTCTTCTTCATAATTCTGCAGACTTTGCCAATCATTCGGTGGGGAAAGCTCGCAAGGGTAGTTTTAGATGTTGGTTGTGGAGTTGCTAGCTTTGGTGGCTATTTGCTAGAGAAAGAAGTTATTACCATGTCCTTTGCTCCAAAAGACGAACATGAAGCTCAGATACAATTTGCTCTGGAGCGAGGAATTCCTGCTATGCTTTCTGTCATTGGCACACGAAAGCTGCCATACCCTAACAATGCATTTGATCTAATTCATTGTGCGAGATGCAGGGTTCACTGGGATGGCGATGGTATTTAATTTTGTAACTTTTAAGCCTGAAAAGATCTTGTATTATAGTAAATTCGTTCCGTCCTTATCAGCCAATTGGTGTTTGATACTTTGTGGAATTTCAGGTGGAAAACCACTAATGGAGCTCAACAGGATACTCAGGCCTGGAGGTTTCTTTGTGTGGTCTGCTACGCCTGTATATCGTGAGGATGAGAAAGATCAAAATGTTTGGAAATGTAAACTGACAGTCTATCTTTTTTTTTTTATGGTCATGTCTGTTTCGTTGCGCTCTCCATCTTCTTCCCAAAACCTTAAAATACATTGACTTGCTTATAATTGAATTAGCTTGTCCATGTTCTGTTTTTGTTGTTTGTCCATGTTGCTGAAATATCAACTGCATCAGCAAGGGGTTGAAAATGAAAGCTTGATTGATTGTGTTTAGAGATTATCTAAATTAGATGCTTATCTTCTATGTTTATGCAGCTATGGTAATTGTGACAAGTGCTATATGCTGGAAGGAAGTGGCAAAAACTACAGATTCAACAGGAATCGGGCTCGTAATATATCAGAAGCCTATCTCAACTTCATGCTATGAGAATCGCCAAGAAAATGTGCCACCTTTGTGTGATCAAAACGATATGCAATCTGTCCCATGGTATGCTTTGCAAAAATTCTCTTATAACAATTTATTTATTTTATATCATTATAATTTTTGGGCTTGTTTTGGCATGCTTATTCTGTGACTATATATGATATCAGAGAAAGATGATGGGGTAGTAGGTCTTTCAGAATTGATCTTCCTTTCTCTTGTTCTCATTGATTATGCAGTCCACTATATATCACTTAATACATAATTATTGCTTAATGATTCTTTTTGGTATTTGCAGGAACGAGCCTCTCAGTAAATGCATTACACGGCTTCCAGTTGATGAAAGCAATAGCATCATCGGCTGGCCTGCACAATGGCATGATAGAATTTACAGTGTTCCTCCGAGCCTGTCAACCCAACCAAATGCTATACAAACGTTTCAGAGGGATTCCAAACATTGGTCGACTCTCGTATCCGATATTTATCTGAATGCACCTGCTATAAACTGGACAACTGTGCGGAATATAATGGATATGAATGCTGGCTACGGAGGGTAAGATTTATTAAGTCTGCTAATTGTGCACCGACTTTACTCATTTGTTATTTCAGTTTCAACATTGCTTTTAAATGTGCTTGTAACTATTGAAATAGAACAACGACCTAGTTACATATTCACTAATAGATTGATTGCTGCATTTATATATGTTATCTGGCTTTGGTTTCCAGAACTGTATGCTTACTAAGATTGTTCATGAATCCACCTCACTGTCTTAACTTTTCCATTTTCAGTAATTTAAGCATTCAAAATGTTAATGGCAACTTTTAATTGATCACTTTCATGGTTAAGTATATATCTTCTTCTGGGGTCTTAAAAAGCAAAAGTACTTTTTTATCACTGAGCTGCATTGATATTTTTTTTTTCTTCTTGTACAGATTTGCAGCAGCATTAGTTGATCTTCCTTACTGGGTAATGAATGTCGTCCCTGTGGACATGGAAAATACTCTGCCCATTATTTTCGACAGAGGGTTAATTGGAACTTATCATGACTGGGCTGAATCCTTTAACACCTATCCTCGAACGTACGATCTAGTGCATTCCAGCTTCCTCTTCAAGCACATAACACCAAGGTATAATATTAGAACTTAAACTTCAAAAAGCTTTCCTCATTAGACATTAAATTTACATAAGGATTACAAATATTTTGATATTTTGTAGATGTGATATGGTAGATGTAGTTGTGGAGATGGATCGAATCGTGCGACCTGGCGGATATGTTGTGATCCAAGACACCATGGAAATGATTCATAAGCTTACATCGGTATTTACTTCTCTCCGGTGGTCGACTACGCTGTATAAATCACAATATCTCATTTGCAAGAAAAATTTTTGGCGTCCCAGTTGATTGCAGAATCAAAGCATCTGCAGAAATGCTATTTCCACTTGCAGTTTTTTTGGTTCAAGAGCGAAGGGAAGCAAAAAATCTAAATCTCTGTCTATTCTTTCATCTTTCCTTTTATTTATTACCGATTGAAGTGTAAAGCTTACTAACATGCATATCAGGCATTTTGTTATAGGAACAACAAAGGAATTGTTTTTATTTTCTCATAATCCTATTGTTTTTACTCCTTTTTTTCCCCAGTAATAATACTTTTTCCTAGCTTTAAAGTAACTAATTATCTAAAGATAGTAAAACCAATAATGCTGTCCGTTAATATAGAAATAAGGCATAATAATACTGTCTGTCCACTTTTATTATTGTCAAGGTTTTTACAGGGTAATTAAAAAAGTAATTAAATCACCTAAATTATAAAAAGTAATTATTGTTGTTTAATAGAAATAAAAGTAAAATTGCAAAAAAAATAATAATACTTCTCCATCTTCTCAAAATAGCAGATAATTTTGGAGCAGGGGGGTATGACATTAGTAAAGATCATATATATATATATTCTACAAACATTAGTTATTTCCATCAGGAAACTATAATGGAAACTAAAGACAGCCTAATGCATGATCAAAGTGACTGAAGCAGAGAGAGTAGAAATAAATACAGACAAGCTAATGGATCGACATTCTGATCCTTATGAGTTGGCATATACTTCCTGCTAATACAATTCCATGTGGATGTGCTTCCATCTACAATTTTCATCCAAAAGTTAAAACCTTCTAACCGAAAGAAACCAGAAAATATGCAATTTCAATGAAGTTTCATATATCAGGGCATCTTTGGCATTAGCAAGTACAGGTTTTTAACTATTTATCACCCACTTTCCTGATATCGCTTGCAGGGCCGTTTAGTGCAGAAACCTGTAGCATTGTTAATTAGCTTCTAAACTAATTAACAGGAACAAGCAATAAACTTGTTCTCAAGTCCAACAAGTTAACTCATCTCTTATTAATCATCTCAGCTTCTAGAAGAGGGATTGTGTATTTTTAAAAATATATTAAAAAAAATGGGGTGAAAAATTGGATTTTAAAAAATTAGGGGTCATGGCCCTTCCCCAAGCAACCACCTGGAAATTAAAAGAAAGCAATGAAGCAAACACAGAGGTAGAATACATTTATAACATGATATAAACATACTCATCTTTACTGAAACAAATACATAACAGTTTAGTAGCTATAAAATGATTACAAACACTTGCCGTGTTTTAATGGACTCCATATACTTTTGCGCATTACAATTCTGAGTTTACATCTATGCATAAGAACTAGAGGCCTCTATGTCAGATATTTAATGGAAACACAACCAAGAAAGACAAATTCGAAGCAAGAAACCTTGCAATGGATTAGGATTCTGAAATTACACCACATTGAATGTGGAATAAAACAAATAAAGAAGACAGATCATTTGCAGATTTGAAAAACAAGAACATCCTAGAAAGAAATCAACACAATCAAATTAGTATTACAAAAAAGATGGACAAACATAAGTGGAATTGTCTATTACGAGGCTGCCATCAATAGCAGCAACAGTACGAACATAACAGCCAGAATCATCCCTCCAAGTTAAAGTTTGGTTAGTCACTGCTTCACCTGCAATAACATTATGATCCTTAACCTCCATCCAACCATTAGCGATCTGTTTGTTGTTAACAGAGCTTGAAATCGTTCCCTTTGAGTACTGGTGAAAGAAAGCATGAGAAACATTTGTAATAAGCATGTAAGTATCTCTCTTTGTTCCAGGCAGGTTTGAAGTGACAACTTTGAGTGGATACTTTCTTTTAACAGTCGCACGACTAAGTAATATACCCATTTCATTCATCACTTTAACTTCTCTCTTCGATTTCAGATTCTGTTTAACATTTTTATGATTCCCATTTTTCCCAAACCTTATTGAGCTCCTGAACTTATACTGATGCATAACAGAAGTAGTAAAGTTCCCTAAACTCGATTTAATCCAACCAACAAGTTGTGTTTTCCTCGTCCCCTTGATTGCAAACGACCCATCAAGCATTCTGAACTCTTCTTGACGTTTAACAGAGGAACCTGGATTTTCATAAACAACAGATTTTGCTTCTACACTTGCTAACCCAGTATCTATCCAAAGATGCAAATTAGCATCAACAAGCCAATAAGAAATGCTATCACTAACACCAACACCAATCATATGATCCTTCCCATCCAAAAGAATCCCTAAAAATGGCGTCAAATCGAAATCATAAGTAGGCAGATCAAATGCACCAATAGCTACTGCAGGTTCCCAAAACAAAGGATTAATCCCACCAGTGAAAATTACTGGAAAGGGAACTTCTGAATCCACAAACATTCCATCAATTGTAACAAAAACCTCCCTAAACGCTCCATTTCCTCGCAATGTAGTCAAATTATTCATTCTTATGTAAGTATTCGATGGATTAGAGTACCAAAATTCATCGTTTCCATGAAACGACACAAACAGTTCTAAAATGGCTCTGTGTGTGTTGCTTGGGAATCTCAATTTCTTTAAATGAGCATCTGATTCTCTTTCGATTCTAAACCAGTGGCCTTTACTATCATGAAACGAAGAAATCGGAATTATCAAATCGGCTGGCGATTCATATACACCATTAGCTAACCTTTCTTCTCTAATTAAGCCTTGTTTTTTAGTAAAAAGGCTTATGAAATTGTTACCCATTGACGGAGCCCGAACGGTAGTATCTTTGTAGTAGAAGATTGTAACGTCGACATGGTAAACGCCAGTGTAAACGTCATTAACGATGTTTTCGAGCAGGATACTGAAATTAAGGTTTCTCTGTTTCAAGAGATAAGAGTAACGAGTAATATCCTTTCGAACAGACCAGTAGATACCGGACTCGGTTGGCTCAGCCGTGCTGGTACGCAAGAGCTCAGCCCCGCCCAGCCACAATCCGGCGATGCGATCGTACTGGTCGCCGCGGGAATTGGCGCTGAATTCGAGAGCCACGTGGAGCCAAGGGGCAGGGCAACCAGTAGGAGGATCGTACGGGACGGTGTACGGCGGGCGGTTAATGGTGTTGGCGAAGGTGTGGTGGATGAGATGGTGAGCATAAGATGGAGTCAAATGGTCAAACGGCAGGGGATGAATAAGTTCGAAGTATTCTTTGTATTTAGGTTTAGAGAGAGTGGTTTGGGTTGTAGGTGATAGTTTCTTGAAGTAGTGATCTGGAAATTCAGAGGTAGTGCGTGTAAAAATGGCAGAAAAGAGGAAGAGGAGAAGCAGAGGAGAAGCCTTCTCCATTTCTGTTATTGAATTGGAAAATGGTAGTTACCTCCTGTGCTATCTTATATGTATATAGTGAGTTAAATAAATCGATAGGAAGCATAAATAACCATGAATTTTTCAAAAGAAAAAATGAAAAAAGAAATGTAAAAGTAACATATGGGACCCAAGTAATTTGTTTGATATGGTTCAATCTTTATTCCAAACTAAGAATCAAGAAAAATGATTTTAGACACGAAGTGAATATAATAGAACATGATATTGCTCATACATTCACACTAATTTTGGAACTTGAAATGCAACCATAGCCGAAATCATCTGTAGAGAGGAAGCCATTGTTAACTGTAACAGCTCTGGAATAGCAGATGAAACCATTTTATGTCTCAATCTCTGATCAGTACTTGCATCACCAGCAAGACTAGGCTGCTGCTGATCTGGAATTGGTAAGCATCCGTTAGATATCTGTTTATTGTCAATAAAGCTTGACAAGTTGTTGCCATTAGAACAATTCTCCTCAAAAGCATGAGAAATATTCGTTAGAATTTTTCCCTCTAGAGTTGAAGTGATTATGCTAAGAGGTTATTTCTTTTTAATAACAATGCGATTAAGTAGCTCTTCTCTGTCATTTAGCACTTGCAATTCCTTGTGCACCTTAATCTTCAACTTAACAAATCTGCAAGGGTGGTTTGATTACCTGAACTGGAGACAACCCATCCCTTTGATTCGCTCTTTCCCTTTCCTTTTAACTGAAATGACCCGTCAAGTTGCTTGAACTCTTCACTACTTTGTGAAGAGAAAGAGGGATTATGAGCAACAACAGTCCTTGCTGTGACATTGGACGAGGTTTTATCTAACCAGAGGTGTAAACTTGCATCGACAAGCCAAGAAGGAGAGAGTGATACTGACATTGTAAACACCAGTGGAGACATAATTAACATTGCTTTGAAACATCATTATGAGATCAAGGCTTGGTTGCATGAGAAGAGAGGAGTACCTAGTGATATCCTTTCTCACTCCCCACAGATTTCTTGATGTGTTAGTGGTCAGCTTGGGTGTGCTGGTGGAAGGAGCTCTACACCACCAAGCCATAAGCCAGATATGTGATAGGACATGTCATTGTGCATCCGGCATGAAGATTAAGGACGACACAAGTCTATGGAGGGAAGCAATCAGAGGGTAGAGAGTAAACAGCAGAAAAGAGATACTTTGTGGTGTTGGTGAAGCTGGTATTGATCACAGGGAGAATGCATAACGGAATCAAATGATCTAATTTCGAAGAACACTTGAGATTCTTACAAGTCAAAACCGGTTGAGGGAGACACCAAGGTTATTGGAATTATGAAGAGGAAGCAAAGAAGGATGAGAATTGTTTTCATTTTTTGGAGCAAGAAAGTGTGCTTGCTATGATATTTTAGGCTCTTTCTTCTGCTATCCAATATAAAAAAAGTACTCACATATAAATAAGTGCACTAGATGGGTCATGAATTATGCATTCCCTGTCAAGCACACTGCAAAGTCTCTTAAAACAGTTAAATTAGTATTGGGAGAGATGTATAGTATGAAGTAGAAAGTAGAAACAGTTAGGATCAATTTGTTTATTTACGGTATGATATGGAATACTGCCATTTGAGAAACCCATTCTGCATGTAGCATTTAGTTGACCATTCAGTATAGAATTTTGCCAAACAATAAATAACACGTCAAATTGCAAAACCCATATGGTAAATTTTTTTTTTTTTTCAAAATCTTTTCAATCATCACTAGACATCAACATTATTAATATGCTTCTCTTGCCTAATCCAATTTCTTTACAATTATATCCAAATATCAAGAACTTGCTAAACTAAATGATTCTGCAGATAATATGAAAACTAAATTTTCATCGAAAATAAAAAACACTTTGATATACAGTAATCAAGACTTTGCAGTTTTAGTAGTAGCATCTTTATTATTTAGCTCATGTATAGAATCACTAGACTATCTATATTTTATATAACATAAAAATTAAAATGAGGAAGATAAAGAGGAAGAAGGAGAAGAGGAAGCTCCCTTGCTTACAAGAAACTCAGAGATGTCACTATAGCCAATTGTTTTAGCCATGTAGAGTGGGGTGGCACCATTGTTACTCTTGGCATTAATATTAGCTCCCCTGTTAACTAACTCCTCAACAGTCTCTAAACTGCCACCCTCCACGGCCAAATGGAGAGGGACATGGCCTTCATTGTCCTGGCATTCTAAATCTACCCCAAATTCAACTAGCATTGCCACTATATTCTTGTGCCCTTTAAAAGCTGCTGCGTGCAAGGCTGTTAAACCATATTGATCGCAGTAGTTTGTGCTTGCACCTTTCTGTAATAACGATTGAAGGTGCTCCGAGTCGTCGCGCCTTGCTGCCATTAACACTGCTTCTCCTCGTTCTAGGATCTCCACAATATCTTCCTACATTGCAAAACAATGTCACAATTAACACTATTTTCTTAATAGAAAATAATCAAACGAGAAGGTCGTTTCACATTTGTAACTAATTAGTGATTTGTAAAGATTTTTAATTAATTTAACTCAATTTTTATTATAATTAATATTTTAGGTGGACGATAACGTTCCGTAGCATACTTACATGTCCCTTGTTGCGAGCAACATCAAAGGCTGAACGTCCACGATCATCAGCAATTGTGGGGTCCGCCCCCATCTCGATTAGCAGCTCTACCATCTTATGGTCACCGTTAGCCGCTGCTCTGCACAGTGCAGTTCTACCATCTTTGCTCTTAGCATCCTTATCTGCGCCCGATTCCACCAATGTCCTAGCGCACTGGATATTTCCTCTACTAGCCGCCAAATGTAACGGCGTCCTACCCTCTTTATCTCTGAAATCCAACGGGCCAACCCTGTCCAACAGATGCAAAGCATCCTCCGTCCGATCAAATGCGATAGCCACGTGTAACTCACTCCAACCCTTAGATTGCCACTTGGTATCCACTTCATGAAAACCACCCACGTCATCTGCTTTCGCACGTGCGCCAATCGTCAACCCAGATTCAAGCAGCAAATTCACCATATCCTCCGGGTCAGCCAACTCGGTGGCAGCTCGGAGGAGGGATTCAGCCTCTCTCGGCGGCAACTGAGCAAGAACCGACCTCTGCCTTTTTATTATATTTTTGACGGAGTCGATATCTCCGCAGATGACAGCTTGGCGGAGAAGAAAGGGACCTACAAAGGCAACCTTAAGCTTAAAATCCTGAGTTGACCCGCGAGGAAGTGAAGAGAGCCACGAGTTGAGAGAATCGGGGTGAGTGGAATCAGGAGAGTTAGGAACAAATGGCGCCGTTTTTATGAGAAAACGATCGGACGGAGTACGAGGGAAAGAGGGAGGAAGTTGGGCCTGGGGTTTGAGAATGATTTGGAAAGTGGTGAAAGATAAAGGAGGGATAAGCCCAGTAGGTGGATTAACTAGGAACTTGTGCGGCGATGAGGTTTGCACTTTGAAGGCGATTGCGGTGGTGGCGGAGAGTGACCGGAGACGGACGTTGGCTCGGCATTTGGAATTGAGCATAAAGTCTAAGCGAACCTCTGTTTCTGATAATTCGACTAATGGCCTTTCCATTGTAGATACGGTTAATGAGAGGAAGAAACCGAGATGTCAGCTCTGGCTTCTGTGTATATTTTGATTATCGAGAGGAGAGGATGCACGTGATTGTGTGGGCCTGTGGGGTCATGCAAATGGCAGCAAATTAGAAAGTTGTCGTCAGCCGGGGACAATACGAAAACGACATGTAAACTGTTGAAGAAAAGTTTTGGAGAAACTGTTGAAGGAAAGTTACATGTACATGTACAAATTCGTTTAGAATACGTAGAAAATAGTTTCCTCAGTCATTAATTATCTAATTTTAATATTAATATGTATCCATACAAAGATACACTTACGACTTAAAACGACAAATTAAAAATTTTCAATTAAAGATTTATCCTAATATGCAACTCTATTTTATTTTTTTTTCTAAATTACCGTAACGTAAAGTTTATTATTAAAAATCGACTAAATTCAACTCTGAACTTAATTATATTTTATTCTTTTTATCCTCTCTCCTACAGATATATTTAATATAGTAAAATTTGAAAATTTTTCCTATATATTCAGACTGTGATTTTATTTTAAATTTTATAACTTATCATCGTATCTTAATTTTAACTTTTTATCCTAAAATGAAAGTTAAATATTAATTTTACTTCATAGTTAGAAACCAGATTATAGCATGTAAAGTTGAAAGTATTTTTCCCACTTTAAAATAATTAATCAATTTTATAATTTTTTTTCTAACCTCTCTTTCATGAAAATTATGTGAAATTATTAGAAGCTGTAAAAAAATTATGCTTATTTCATTCAACGATTCATAACAACTGATAATAATAATTACTGATAACTATTAATAATTGATAGTGATTATTGTTCATTATTGTTCGTATTTAATAAACTTTTAACAGTGATACTTTTAAAATATAAAATGATTTAAAGAACATTTTCATATGTTATGTATGATATATTTTTAAAAAAATTTAAAATGAATATATATTTTTTATTATAATGTATTATATAAAAAATTAATTAATAATTTAAAAATAATTTAAGAAAAAGATATTTTAAATAAATATAAATTTTTTATTAATTAATGCTCTCTAAATTAATAAAATTTCATAGTCTCAACATTATTACCGTACAATGTCATATCTCTTCCTCTAATATAATATTGAAATAAATACTAATACTATATACAAAATTGTATCACCAAATTATCATTTTTCACCATTTTTTCATAGTAACAAAATTTTATCTTTTATTGTTTTCTTATTATGCTAATAATGCTCTTTATTTAATTATATAATTAATTTTGAATTAGTGTTTTAATATTATATATAATAATAATAAAAAATGTGGTGTATTTGCTCACTATTAAATTACTTAATCATTGGCAGAAAAAATTTCTAAATTCACAAACGTATAAAAGGGATCAATAGTTCTAAAATAATTGACGTTACTAATTATTATTGAAATTTTGTTAAATAAATAGATTTTGCTTAAATAAATTTGTTCAATTTATTAATTTAAAATTTAGAATTATCGTTTTTTTATATTTGAAAGAAAAATTTACATTTATGTTTTAAATTTATGTAAATAAAGAAGAGGTGGAGGAAGCAATGAGTGTGAAGCAAGCTGCTGAACTCGTAGGGCCCAAAAGACAAAATAACAACTTAAGGTCGTTGCATAAGTTTCTACTAACGTCCCCTGACAGTTGACAGCAAACTGTAATACCTTCGCCGGCGAGCTCAACGTGATATGGCACATGTCAATCCTCCCACAAAGCCACGTAATAAATAGTACCAAAAGTTTCATTTTACTGAGGTGACTTTATCATGAAACAATTCCTCTGCAAGCTTACAAAATTTCTGCCATGGCGGGCGAGTTAGTTCGTTTTAAAAAGAGAATCAAAATTCCCTCACTCCTTTCTCATGCGATCTCTCCCTTTCTCAAAATAAATTTTCTTCTTCTTCTTCTTCTTCTTCTTATTATTATTATTATTATTATTATTATTATTATTATTGAAAGCCATTATCGATTTCTCTTCCTCCTCTGTTCTTCTAGTAGTGAAACTTAAAGTTATTAAGAATGTTTTATTCTCACCAGCTTCTTGCTCGCAAAGCGCCTCTAGGACAGATATGGTGAACTTCTTTTTTCACTTATTTTCGCTTTTAGTTCGTTTTTTATGCCTATAATATGTCTCTGTTTTCTTCGATAAAACTACAATGGCTTCGTTGCTTTATGGATTTTTGGATTCTAAATTAGTTTTAACTTATTTCCATTTGATATTTGAAAATGATAATGACTGTTTCTGAGAATGAATACCAAGTTTTGTTAATAGTTCTCTGTTTTTGGTAATTAGAGTAATATTCAAATTCTAATGCTTAATATGACTCTCTGTTTTCTCTGCTTCATGTGACGAAGGATGGCGGCAACTATGCACGCCAAAATCAATCGAAAGAAGCTAGACAAGCTCAATATCATCAAAATCTGGTTATTCCTCCTGTATTATTTCTGTTTATTTTATCCTACATTATTAAAATTTTGGTCTAGTTTATTTTAACTATTTTGTGTTTCAATGTCGGTTTACAGTGAAGAGATTTTAAATCCTTCTGTACCAATGGCGCTAAGGCTCTCTGGAATTCTCATGGGTAATTTATTCTTTTCAGTTCCTCTTTTGTTATCAATTTCTGCTTAAATTATACAAACAAGAACAGGACATTTTTCTTTTTTGTTCTTTCTTCAGGTGGAGTTGTTATTGTTTACGAACGAAAAGTGAAACTTCTCTATGGTGTGACTGCTAGTCTCTTTTGTCGCTAATATTTGAAGTTCAATTTCTGTTTATTCAATATGTGGGTATGAGTTAACAGTTTCTAGTGTGTGTTTCTTTGCAGATGACGTGACCCGTTTACTGGTAGAAAACAAAACCATTTTCTCTGTTTTTATTGTTACTTTTTAAATTTCCTTGTTCAGTACAGATTTTCAATCATATAGTGTTGCATATTAACTTTGATTTTATCAGGTTGAAATAAATGAAGCATGGAAAGTAAAACCAGCTCCAGACCCTACCGTACTTCCTAAAGGAAAATCCCAGGCCAAGTCTGTCACTGTTTTCTGTTTCTTTTCTGATCTTCTCTTTCCTTAAATCAGCGCATTTTTGCAACTTATTTTACTAAACCAGCGCGCTATAGCAAAGAGAATATGTGCATCTTAGCATTGTAAAAGATTAGCATGTAATAACAGCTGTAGGCCTTATCGTTTACGGTCTCTCGTTCGAGGGTAGCAAGGTCAAACCAAATGGCTTGAGTGTCGTTCAGGGTTAATTTGTTTGTGTCCATGTTTGCAGGAAAGAAGCTGTGACTCTGCCAGAGAACCAAGAGACCGATGTGGGAGACATTGAGCGATCCGTTAATTTCTCCAATGCAACCGCTACAATTGGGTTCCAACAGACTGCCTATTTTGCGATGGTAAATTGATATTTATTCAGCCTTCTATCTATATGGTTTAAAAATTACAAGCATACTGTGCATAACAGAGAATCAATAAGTTGAATGGAATATTTTCTAGGGTGTTTTACTTCCCACTTGTTCAAATAAATTGTTTTGGGTTTTAGTCAAGTAACTATGTTAAATTTATGGATTACTCTGTTATCTAACGGTAGTCAAGTAATTAAATTAAATTAAATTTATGGATTAGTCAGTTATCCGAAACCGTTAGATAAAAGTTAATGGATTGCAGTTTCTTACCTTGAGTATGATAGTAGATATACATTGTCGTTGATGTGGATGTATGATTATGTTTGCCTATGCTTCTCTTGTATGGTAAAGCAATTTTGATCATGTAACTTTATCAATTTGAGGTACGAAATAAATCCTTTGCTAAACTGGAGCTGCAATTACTTGCATGTCAAAAGTGGACCTTTTCAAATCGAGATTCAGCGAAAAACTCCGAATAGGATGGTGATGTCATGATTCTTTAATTTGATTATTTTTTAGTTTTATGATTGTTGGTGCCTTTGATCTATTCCTGTTACAACCTTGTTAGTTCTTCCTGTTTAGATGAAACCCTGTAACATTCAAGAGACAGAACTAGTATCCTTGTTTCTACATCTTTCTATTTCCAAAACGTTTGCTTAGTGAGATAATTATGGTCTTACTCTGTTCAATGCAAGTGAGTTAGTAAGGGACTAAATCACATTCTTAAATGGCATTGTCAGTTAAACTTTCATTTTAATAAATTGCCTCAAAAAGTTAACTGTAAAAATATTCTGCATTGCTCCATGGAGATAATTTCTAATCTCTGTGTGGCGTTGTGCAGCGACTTGATGACGTTGATGAACCCTATATTAACAATGATCCAAGGGAGGAAGATGTATCCCGGCAATTACATCAAGGTTCTTTTTTTCTCTTTAATTATTCCTTGGCTTGATTTCCCTAGCTATCGATTTTATCCTTGCTTCCTAAAGCTATCCAACGTTTCTCCTTCAGCTGATGCTGAGAATATCAAATTGTTTGAGAGTTTTGATTTATATCAGGCACACTCAGAGACATACAATCGCTTTGAAAGGTGATTCTAAACCATGCTGCAAATATTTTCTTCTGGTTGAAGTGATTGATTTTGAATGCAAGCAGTCCTAGATGAGTAAAATTGCATAAAGAAGGAATTAGGAAATTCAGTCTGCAGTTCACAGGGGATGTCGCTTATATTCATTAATGTACACTTTAAAGTTCACAAGGGATGTCGCTTATATTCATTAATTTACACTTTAACCTCGTATACATATATCTTTGTTGCTGATATGGCAGATTTGACATTGAAGAGGATGAGGAGACACAACTGAACTTCACTTCAGGAGAGCATATGGAGATCCCAACCACTCTCATGCCCTCCCCACCTAGACAGGATGAAGCTCCAAGAGGTCAGTAATAACTAAATATGTGCATCTCAAACGACATGTATTATGTTAACCTTTGTTTCTTCTTGTTATTTAAAACCATCTTTGGCATCTTAATGTAAGAAGTTATGCAATAAACACACGGAACCTTTTCTTTTCTTCTTTCCACTATTTATTTGTTTTTTTTTTTCTTTTATTTTCCTCGACTGGCAAGTGCAAAAATCAAAATTCCAGAAAAGGGAAAGAATGTGTTTCGCAAATTTTTGCAGCGAATTTGTTTACCAGAGTGTATATCATTTTCTCTGTGATCGCTTGGTCTTTCTTGGTTAGATTTTGGAAAATGACAATGTCAACCTGTGTGTTTGTATCTCAAACAATTTGTTCTTATTTTTTACACATTGCATTGTAGGTATGGTTATTCTTGCCATTAGTTTTAACTGATGAAATGAATTTATACCAAAAACATCCACATAAGAAAACGTGTAGCTGAGTATGTACATTAACATTGCCTACTGCAGATGAAGAAATCCAAGAGCATCCAGAAAAACAATTCAATCAACAAGCTAATGAATGTAAAGCAGCCAAACGGGTAAAGTAATTTAAAAAAAGCTACTTCATGGTTGATCATGTGAAAGTAATAAAAGGTAAATAGAGTTAACTGACCTAGAAGAAGGGGATGAAGCAGGATCAGCAGAAGCAAGGACTACTTAAGAGGAAAACAAGAAAAAGACATGCAGCGCCTGAAATGGATTATGTACAAACCATTCTCCCTGGTCCAATATACCAGTCATGGCTTCAAAATGCTTCTGATATTGTATCAAGAAGAGGAAGAAAAAGAAAGGTTTGTCCTTGATATCCAGCATGGTTCACATTTCAAATTTGCCCAGAGAATTGTTTTACTATCTTACATGTCAAGAGATAATTGGATAATGGTTAGCTTGAGAATGTGCTGTGTTACGTGTAATTGTTTTAAAAAGTTTCAGTTATCTTTTCAAAATATCCACCTTGCAAGACAGACGTTACAGTGACAAAACAAAAGCAACTTTGGTTACTACATTGGATTTATTTCAGGCACGCAGGGATATAATGTCTGAAATGAAGGTTGCTAGCCTCATGGATGTTCCGCCCACGGTACTTGTTAATAATTTATGGACAAACGAGAATAGAGCAATCTATTATCCAGCACCTCTTCTGCAGCTCTGGATTAAAAGTACCCAAAGTCCCCATGAATCACCTTCTGGTGAGAGTTTACATATGGTTGCTTTTGATATCATCGTCTTGAAAAAGGTAATGGATTAGTAAAATTCATATTCTTATTCTCTAAGCAGTAAGGACTTCCCTACCCTTGCCTCCAGAACCATCATCATCATCACCACCAGAGAGAGGACATTATCAAGGTTCAATGGAACATGTAAGTCACTCCAAAAATCTTAGTCTGTTCCAAGGAGAAATCTTGCAGCCTATCTAATTCAGTGTTTGGACATGAAGCCCTTCGAAGATTTTTACAGTGGAGTTGGCTCTCAGTCACTGGGTATTTCCATAGAGAAACAGCGGACGACCGTTGTCAAAGATGACATGCCAATGGAAATCCTCATGGGAGAGCTAAAAAACAACCTTATGAACAATGGCAAGAAGATAACTGAGGCCAATCTTGTGACACCTGGAAATTCTGGTAATTCACACGTCTCTTTCCTCATGCTATACTTCAAATTTATAAAGAGAAATCATAAGGTAATTAGACCTTGAATATACGTACATAAGTTTTTGCCTCATGCAAATTTACAGCAGATGAGGTAAGATCCATCCCAAGCTCAGGATCAGGACAAGGCATCCCATCACATCATTTAGAAGTTCATTCAGGAAGGTCAGGAGAGCATCTTGGTGAAATATCATCTAGAATGATAATTGGAGTTGTATGAGAAGTTCATTTTAATTTTTATATATAGCCATGAATTCGGCTTTGTAACTAAGTAGATAAATTCATTAATTGAAACTATATATGTTCACATGTATTGAAATTTGGAAGCACTTACGACAGATCCAACAAGAAAAGGCCGTACTCATCTTCTAGACACAGTGGCAGTAGCCTGGAACCAGTTGAAGAAGAGAATTCAAGGCAATTTTCAGATCCGAATTTCAGATTATCAAGGCTGACTGAAAATGACCCAACACCTGATCAAGGTAAAGATAGTATTGTGACCTATCTCTTTGATTGCAGCAATTTTAGCTCTTGAAATTTTAACCTTATTTTTTTTCCTTAGTGACCCTGAATCCGTCGCATTGAACTTTCTTTTCGACAGAACTACTGGTGGAAACTGGACCTACACAAACTCAACTTCCAGTCATCAGTCAGCCTACAGACAAGATGACTGATACTATCCGATTGTACTGCTCTTTTGAGATTCTCTAATGTCCTTGGTCTTAAATCTATTATTTGATTAGTTGACTGATATTACTTGGACTTAAATACCTACAGGCAAATGAAAGCACATTTTGAAACTCCAGGAGCTCCTCAAGTAGAATCGTTGAACAAACTAGCTGCTGGAATGAACCGAAAAGGAGCAGCTATGCTCTTTTATCAAACTTGTGGTATCCATACATATAAGTTCTTTTCCCGCCAATTACATTAGAACTAGTGTCAATTCTTTTGTTGTTTAAATTCTAACAAATTGAAACTGGGATAATTTGCCACTTCGGGTGCAGTTCTCGCTTCGCGTGATTTCCTAAGAGTTGAACAAAAAGTGCCTTACGGGGAGATTCTCATCTCTAAAGGAGGAAAGTTGTGATGGATATATATATATATATAAGGTCAGTATTCAGTACTTCCTGCATTTATTTATATTTTTCGGAATTTTCTTTTGTGTTTGTGTTCTATGATAACATGGTTAAGACTTAAACTTTACTCATAACACTATTTCTTCCATGATACCAGATTATTTTAGGCAAAAACCAGAACATAGACAGCAGTTCTCAATTATTACCATAGTTTAAAATATATAAACTGGAAATACACTTGTCTGTTACTATTTCTATGCCAGTGTAGTACTTCTTCTTTCCCTGGTGTAATCAGAAATTTTACCTGTCTTTGCAATCACATTATAGGACTGCTATTGCAATCCTTTTTTTTGCCAATAGTTGATATTCTGAATGTTAACAGACAATCAGAAATTTTGTCATAAGTCTTGACTCTCCTGTTCTTTTCTCATTACCATTATACTTGTTCTGGAAATATCCATTTACCAAAAAATTATTTGTAGAAAAAAGATTTTCTTTTCAATAATTTTTCCATAAAACGTTTGTAGCGTCATTTAGCTTGTTTTTTTAAATTTTCTCTTTTAATTTTGAAATGAGATAAAATTGATTCAGAAGAGCACATGTGCGCGTATATGTGTATATAATTAGTATATATGTATACACTTATTGTAGATATGCGTTGGAATTATCAAAATTTCCAAGCAAATAAAGTATTAAAATCCTAATTTTCTCCTTGTTTGAGTTATGAAATGATGGATGATTAAGATACATGAACATTCAAACAAGATTAAGATGATTAGATATACATTTTTATTATGTAGGCTATAATAGCAAATATAGAAATGGCAAGTACAAACCAAACCATTATATGACATATATGTACACAAATAATAAAATTTCAATAATGATCACTTAGCTGTTTTTTTATCGGCAAATTCAATTTATTTTAGTAATATGTCAAGAAAAACTTGAAGCATCTAGGCGATTAATCAAAGTCAGTAGATTTTCCAATACATCCAAACCTAACTTAAAAAAATTCATAAAAAAAATCTAGAAAAAATATATAATAATAGATCAAAAAGCATAAAATAATAGTAGTTCTTAAGATAAGAACAAAACAAGTAGATCAACATGTAAATGGAAAAGCACAGAAGGTGTAAATTTAACCAACGTCATTAAAAGTTTCAAAACTTTCAACACCCTTTTAAAGTAAATAATTTATAAATTGATTATATTCTCTGATTATATGCTTAAAATCAGTTTTGATAAAAAAAGATAATAAAGAATTAAGTTTATTTATATTCTCTGTTTGCATATTTGAAATCAATTTTGACAAAAAAAAAGATAATAAAGAATCAAGCTTATTAAATCAAACCCAACCGACTATCTCTTAGGTGTTTTCGGACATGCTTTGCACATATATATATATATATATATATATATATATATATATATATAAGTTCCACAGGCCACTGGCAAGCAGAATGTATGGCACTTCTCTGTTCTCCAATTAATTTTGTTAGGATTAGCAGATCTCACTGCATCCCTCACAACAAAAGAATTTCAAAAAATGGTTCCAATCTTTTACCAAAATACAAAAATCCCATAAATAAGCTACATACCATTTTAGTTCCTGGCTTAGCCAAAACCCCTCTTTTGTATTTTATTATATATAGTTATATACATACACCAATCTATAATAAAAGGCCTAGACCCCCCACCCCAATCGCATTTTATAACCCTAGCCTCATTTCTCCACCAGTCTCTCTCTCTCTCTCTCTCTCTCACTCTAATGTGGCCGGAGTGGCTGAGATCACCGGGAAGGGCTCACATTTCAGCAACAAAGCCACCGGCGTCACCGCAAGGTCCGCTAAAATCACCAAGGTACTTCACTTGCTCTTCTCTCAAAGACGTCAACACCCTTCTTCTAGAAGAACCACAGAGCAGATCCATATGCAAACCCGAATCGCCTAGAATCCCCTCCGTTTTCCACCGGGTTCGCATTGCTACCTCGCTCCTCCGTAACCACCGGTACCACCACTCAAAACCGCCTATCATTTTATCATCGCCACCGAACAGTGATGGCCATGACCTCATTCTCTACTTCACTACCCTCCGTGTTGTCCGTAAAACCTTTGAGGATTGCAGGACCGTCAGATCAATCCTCCGTGGTTTTCGCGTCCCAATCGACGAACGAGATTTGTCGATGGATGGTAGGTATTTAGATGAGTTGCAGGCAATCACAGGGTCTAAAAGAGTCTCATTGCCAGTAGTTTTCATAGGAGGGAAATATGTCGGTGGGGCTGAAGAGATTAAAGAGATGAATGAGAGCGGCGAGTTGAAGAAGTTGATCCATGAATTACCGTTTGTAGAAACTAACGTCTGTGAGCTTTGTGGAGGGCTGAGATTTATTCTCTGCGAACACTGCAATGGTAGCCATAAGATCTATATAGAGAAGTATGGGTTTAGAAGCTGCACAGTTTGTAATATCAACGGTCTGATTAGATGTCCACTGTGTTTTCCGGTGACCCGGCGACGCGCGTCATTGTCATAGTAACCCGACAATATAATAAGAGGAAAGAAGGTAAAGAAAGGAACAGGGTAGTATTAGTTGAAGTTTTTTCTTTTTTTTATTTTTATTTTTTTCAAATATTTGTTGTGTAATATTAGGATAATATAATAGGAAGAAGTATTTATATTATCCTATGTGGAATTAATTTGGTTAGCGTAATTTCATGGAAATTGTTTGTTTATAGACTCACCGACGGAAGAGGTTTGTTCACTATTTGTATCTAATATAAATAAAAATAATAATCACTATATATAAATTTACCACTAAATTATTTATTAATTCCCTGCTTCGTCATTTAACATAACTACAAACCACAAAATGCATTAAATGACAAACCTTCAAGCAATCGTTTTTCTTAATTCATGGTTTGTTTGTCTTTCTCTTTTCTGGAAAGGTTGACTATTTATATTGGCTTAACCATTCAATTTTTTTCTGAAATTTTTAGTACTCTCTCAGTCCATTTTGGATGTAGTCTCAATTTTCCTTTGAAAACCAATTAAGAAACTATTGAGTTATCTATAAGATGTCATTATACCCTCTAAATAAATTAGGTTACAATTTTAATTAACATAATATAAATATCATTTTTTCCCATTTAATTAATTTAAAAATCCTGTAAATATAGACTCATTTGTTCTTAAGTGTCTAAGATTTGAAATGAGACATTCTAACTAATGATATATAGCCAACATGAGTAGCTTTAAATACCAAACGAAAAATTACTTTGTTTGTTACCTAAAACGACAACTCAGCTTTTTTTTTTTTTTTACTTCAAATTTCTTTTTTTTTTTTTTTTACCAACAAAAGGATTAAATTATATTAATTTTAATTTTACACTATCCATGAAAACTTATTTTATTCAAGTACTAAATCGAGCCAATAGATCCTCCACATACATTCAACCTAATTTGAATAATATAAATAAAAAATCTGGTCAAAACATTAATATTCACCTGAACTAAATATAACAAAATTCAAAACAAAAGGTTCACTAATCTATACTTCAAATTTCTTATTGAAACAGCTGATTGCCAATAAGTATGATAAATGAAATCCCAAATAAAAACATTGAAAAATCATTAGGGATTTAATAATATTAGAAAGAATTAGGTGTGAATAATGCAAATCCATCATTTATTTATTTGAATTTTTTTTAAAAGGGAGAATTATTTTCAAATAATAAAATTACTTAAATTGATGGAGTTATAGATTTATCAATTTATATTGATTGAGAAAAAATAATAGTCAGAAATTATGAATTAATAAATTTAATCATTACGTCAATTTTACCATTTTAGATGAAAGAGAAATTTCACCTAAAAAGTGTAATTTCTTCAATTTAACTATTTACTTTTTGACTCTAAAAACATCCTTCAATCCCATGAATTTCGTTTTGTAATCAAATGTTATCATTCCGTGAATTTTGTGAAAATTCTTGAATTTTTCACATTATCAGCATTAGTATCTCACTCTTAACACTATTACCTTAATCACCCATATTCCCATATTTGATAAGGTTTCGAATTTAAATTCTCTCAACTATAAGAATTTTTATTAATTTAGCGAATTAAGAAGATGATTATCTTAATTGTGTAGCCCATTATTTTATGGTAAGTACATATCCATTTGGATTTTTTTTTTTCTTAGAAAGGGAGAATTGTTTTTGAGGGAATAAAATTATTAAAACAACATTATTAGAACAATTACTCATATTCCTATTTTCGCTTACATTTATACACTAAATAAATGTATAATTGTCCAAATTCATCCGTTTTAAGATTAGTGAATTTAATTTGTTTCTAGGTCTGGACACTATTTATATTAATTGAAATGCTATTAGTGAAATATTAATTTTATTTTAAAAATAAAATAAAACGTAGAATATATCTTTAAAAGAAATTAAAGGTTATGGTAAACAAATTTCCTCTATTCTCTTCTTCAATTATAATAGGTCCAGAAGTAGCAAATAACAATAGTCCTGTTTGGTTGGCCCAATGATTTATAAACCCCAAGAGCCCATGTTTTTTTGGGCCTCTATTTCTGGGCCTGCATTTCTTATTTTCATCCCAATTCACTTCTCGTTATCATTACCTTAATCAACAGAGAGATTGAAATTGCAATTTCCAAGAATATTCTTTTAATGACATTGCAACACATTCATGTGAGTTCGCTGGATTCAGATCCCACCATTTCCCTTACCAAGAAGCAAATGCTAATGGCTTGAGGGTCCAACCACTGCTCATGTTACCTCCATTTCAACTTTTGGGGTTTAAGAATTAAATAAAATCATTTAACATCAAGATATATTACAATTTTAGGTTTTAGACCTCCTAAAAATGAAATTTTAGGTCTCTTCTTCTTTTTTTATTATCATATCAACTTAAATATGGTTTTAGGTACCCATAATCTTGATTAGGACTATCCTATTCTTTTTTTTTTTCTTAATTTTCATATTTAAAAAAAAAAAAAGCTTTATGTGACTTGCAAATTAATTCTGACAAGCACCATCAAACAAACTCACTGTTGAATTCCACAAAAGACGTCCACAAGATTATGAGTTTGATCTAGAGAAAAAAAAACTAATAAAAAGAGAAAATCACGAACCCCAAAATGAGATTATATATATAACTCATTTCTAATTTTGATATGGAAAAAAAAATTATCTTCATTTATTTTCAAAATTAATTAGGTTCAGTTTAGATAATACAATGTATATAATGAATTCATCCATTAAATAATATGGTAAATTTAATAAATTGTGGAAAGAAAATATCATATTTATCTCTTTAGGAACAAAAAGAAAAATTTGAAGGAATAAAAAAAAATTCCATGTCTTGAAATAATTGTATGTAGGACTTGTTCAAATGATAGATAAGTGAAAATGACATTTATGTGATGGTTTAAAAAGCTTGAGTAAATGATGCCAAGCACCCTATTGTTTACTTCATTCCCTGTTTGGCTCAACCACAAAAAAAAAAAAAAAAGACAACACTACACAATTATTCAATTTTGATAAGGACTTGTATGAAAAAGACTAGATCTTGTTCTATTGCCAATATTTTGGGCTTTGCTACGCAAGAGTATTTGAAGTAGTGTTTAGTATTTTAATTTGATTAAAATATTAATTTAATTAATTATTTTTACAGCTAATGAAACAGTTTATAGCTGACATTTATTGAAACTGCTAAAATTATTGAATAATCAGACTACACTTAATTGGAAACCTTATAATATTTTTTATTTTTTTGTCGTTGCATTATTTCCTTAAAATTGGTATATTATTTAATGTAAAATTGCAAAACAACTTATGTCATGTGAGTATAAATGTGGAGTATATTTATTTTAATAATAACTTATAATTGTTTTTATTTTAGAATAGTTCACATGAAGCTTGACATATAAATGTCAATTTATTCTTAAATGAAAAATATATATATATTAATTTAAGAAACCTATACTTTTGGTGTCAAAATTATGAAATTTAAAAAAAAAAAAAAAAAGACTACTAAGTGTTAGTAACTGTACTCTTCAATTTGGGTCATCGATCAAATGTTGACGTTCTGATTCAAGACATTCTCATAGAACACATCAATCCTCAAGCATTGATTGAAGATTCTATCACCTTCTTAAAGGATCACAACGTTGTAATTCTTAGTCCATGATAGCTAGAGTCCCGCCTGATATGAATAATAAACATAATTATATAAAACCAAAAAGAAAATAAAATAATGGGTGTTTAATCCTATTATTACATGATAATGTAAAGAGAAAAACCCCTACATTGCAACCTTTTATATATATATATATATATATATATATATATATATATTGTCTGCAACATCTTAAGACCCACATTGCTTTGTGGTGTTTCTAATTATCTTTATGGAAGCAACAACTCTTGTTCACATTTGCATATTTCTTTTTTTTCTTTTAGCATTTGGCAATCAATCATTTACTTGCACTTCAACTATTGAATTTAATTATTTATATGGTTATCTAATGATAGGGATATATAAATATTTAAAATCTTATCTTTTATTTTGAGATAATTTTAATTTGGAGATTAAAAAAAATAGTTTCTCGAATTTGATTTTAATTATAATTTAATAATCTCTAGTAAATATATTAATTAGTCTATGAAATTTCGTCCCGGTCAAATTATTTAATTATTGCATTAAAAAATATCATCTGTTTTTTTTTTAAATATTAAAAAAAAGAATTTGAATCTGTATTTATTATTAGATGAAAATGCACTTATCATTAAATTATGTTTTAGTGTGCAGATCCATGTATTTACTAAATAGTATATATGAAATTATAATTATGATTAAATAGTTATTTTAGATTAAATAGTTATTTATCATTAAAAAATAATTACAATAATTATATTTATTTCCTCTTTTAAATTAATAATGCATGTTAGGTAAGATGTAATTACTCATAATAAAATATAGTCAAATAAAGAATACTAAATTAAAAATTGATTATGTCATATTAAACTTCATTACAAATTACAATCTTCTAAAAGAATACACTAATGGATTTTTTTTTTTTTAAAATAATTTTGATGACATAACAAAAATTTCAGTCATCCACGCAAAAGCAACTATGAGGTTTGAAATGGAAAATTAATTAATAATAGTATCAATTTAGAAAGGTTTGGTGTTATATATCTCTCTTAAGTCTGGTATATTTCCCCTTTGGTCCTTTAGATTAGATTTTTCCTAGGTAAGATGAGAACTCTCTCTTTCTCTCTCAGTTTATATTTTATTATATTTAAGTGTTTGAGTAAATTTTTATAAAATATTAAAAGTTAAATATTATATTAATCTTTCATAAAACGTTACATTGTACTCAAAAATTAAATTTAAATGCTATATTGTCACACATTGTAAGAAAATATAGCGTTTAGCGTTTTAACTAATTAAAATGTTAAAATCTACTTAAAAAGTTATCGTTGAATATAATATTTCCATTTATCACATAAGATACTCAAAATTTCTCATTTCTACCCATCTTTAAAGAAATTGCATATATAAACTTAATTCACTTAATTAACATATTTTAATTTGTATTAAAATGAGCATAAAAAGTATTTTCTTAGATGAAGCATAGGATTTTACTATCAAATTTAGAAGTTTATTTTTATTTGTTATATAAGATTTTGGAAAAAGACATTTATATCCTTAATATATATATATATATATATATATATTTAAAATTTATTTATTTTACATTAAAAAAATAAAATTTTGGAACACATGGAACTCTCTAGAAAGTGTCATTTGAAATAAGTAAATAAATGAAAAAAAAAAAAACCTTATATTATATGAGGCCTACTTTGTCTTATTTAGTTGTTTTGTAGTTAAGTTACTTTCTAGGTTTCAAACCATGCTGACATAAGCAGCTTAATGTTCAAACCATATATATATATATATATATATATATATATATATATATATATATATTACATTTTTGAGGATTAGGAAAGTACCATGCTGACATAAGCAGCTTAATGTTCAAACTACATTTTTGAGGATTAGAAAAGAGATTCGATATATATTTACTATTATATTATATTTTAATGTGCATTTTATTTTATTTATACATTTAGAAGGATAAAAAATTATTTTTTAATTTATAAAAATATAATTTAAAATCTATATCATGCAACACAATGTATATAATATTATTTATTCACTAAATTAATAAAAAAATTTATAATTGAGAAAATTTGAATTTAAAATATCTCAATTCTTATATGAGTGAGAAATCTAATTAAATTAAAAATCAATTACGTCGCATTTGATTAGTTATTTTTAAGAAAATTATTATATATAAATTTTGGATTTATTATTTTAATAAAAGGAATTTTTAATTATAAATATATATTATTTTTAAAAAAAAGAAAATAGCATTGTGGTGTCTAGTAGTTTGAAATTAAAATGCACTGACATGCCAAATAATTGAAACATATCAACCGTATTACATGCGGATATTAATTTAGGGATCAAATGACCAAAAAACCTGATTATACGTATATAACGCTTTTCCATATCACCATATCTGCATGTCTTACACGTGCCGAAGTTGCATGGCAGTGATTGTGGTTTATGGTGCTCTTTATTATCCTCAATCAATTAGACCCGAAAATATTTGACATAATTTAATATAATTTAACGATCCAAAAATGTTAAAATTTTAATTTTATTTAGACATCATTAATATTTAATTAATTAAAATTAAATTAAATAACTATTGATTTTGAAGTAAATAAATTAAAAATTAATTAAAGGACTCAAAAGAATGCAAGCATAATTTTATTACCCTTATTAATTTAGTCAATATTTACCAATATTTTAATTTTAGGATTTGACTAATAAATTTTATGTTATGGTAAGTACTCTATAAGTGAATAAATATATGTATTTTGAATTAAATAAAAGAATATAAATTGCTTAGAAAATCACATAATTGTAAAAATGCCTAATTTCCATAATTTCATATTTTTCAATGATAATTTATTTGTGTATTTGAAGAAATGCGAATTATAGTTAAAAAATAAATTCAAACAATAGTAATTATTTTGATAGTTGTTAGCTATTATAGTATTTATTAGCTATTTTATTAATTTTATACCGTTGTTAAAATTAAAAAAAAAAATTAGTCATACAATTAACATTAACAATTAGTACTTAACCGCCAACAATTAGTAAAACAGATGAGCTATTACAATAATTAATATCTACTCTAATATCATTAAATCAAAATTTTATTAATGAAATTTAATATTTTTATATAAGAAAAAATACATAAAAATTTATTTGGTTTTCCATTAAATAAAAATTTATTAATGAAATTTAATATTTTTATATAAGGAAAAATACATAAAAATTTATTTGGTTTTGCTTGCATTTTAAGATAAATGTATTGTACCATGTGGTGGTGGAGAATACTGTATTTTTCGCAACCAACTACGGAGGCAGAGGGAAGAGTAGCGTTAAAGCAATTCTAAGAGACCAACTCCATGGGAAGATCCATTGCAACAGATAAGGTTGCTTATAAATCAATCTAATGCTTCATTTATTTTAATTTATTTTTTAATATATTCTATTATTCTTATTGTATGTGCGAATATATTATTATTATATAAAAAAATTCCTCAATTATTCTATTAAAATAGTAAAAATTAATTCATTTGTGAATAGAATAATTTTTAGAAATATGAATATCTTGAAATTGACTAGTTTTTTAACATTATGAAATAAGACAATTAGCCGTAAGAAAGGAAACATCAAAGAAGCAACCAACACCACCAAACCTAATTAGTTCTAATATATCAGAAATATAAAGAAAAATAATATAATTATTTAATTAATCAATGAACATAATCAACTAATTAATTAATTAGTTAATAGCATCTACCGTCATTAAGTAATAATCCAATTAACTAGAAGCTTAAAAGGAAAACGACTAAGTCTATTTTTGTAGGGTTTATTATATTTTTTTAATTTTTAAATTTACTTTTAGTTATTTATTAATAATAGACCGAATTTTCAATAAAATAAAATAAAATAATAATGATCTTCCCAAATTGCTTTTGACGGCATTTTTTATTATAGAGCCCCAAATATAACAATTTTAATCTTGTAAATTGTAATTCCTTCAAATAATTTTTTTGGTACACATACCAATTTTCACTTCAATAAATAGAATATAAGTCTTCTATATTTAGATGTGAAAAAATATTTTTTAATAAAAAAAATTTATTCAAGTTTTTATTTAATTATTTTCATAGTCATAATTCTTTAATTATTGAATTATTTAATAAAAAATAGTCATATATTGTAAAACCATGTCCTCTTAAAAAATATATTTTTATTATCTTCAACAATACATATTAAAGAAATAATTTTATAAAATATGAGATAAAAATTATACATTCAATTGGATTGTAATTTCTCCAAAATAAAAATTTAGAATGTTCTTTTGAATTTAAATAAATCTAATTTTAATGTAAACTGTATATTTTTGACTTTTTTTTCATAGGTTGACTATCAAAGAGAAAGTATATAGTTAGTATTTTCAAATATATTAAGTCACATGATATTATCCGCACGCCATTTTGTCGGTCCAAAATTACTTCATGCTACTTATTTTTCATGTTTTATTATTATTTATTTAATTGAACATTAATTACTTATTCACCCTTCCGCATTTTTTTTTCATTTAAAAGAAATAATAAAAAACAGGTTACGCGTTTTCCAAAGCTAATTTTTTCTCTCTGTTTTTTTTTTTTTTTTTCTTTTTCTCTTCCTGTTCTCTTCTCTGGTCTGGTCTAATAAACCAGCTCACTTAACATGGTTTTTGAAAAATCTGTCTCTCTCTATCGCTTCTCTTCTTCTTCTTCATTCTCTGATTACTGTGATTCTTTTAATTATTTTTAGTAATTTTGTTACGTTCAGATATTTCCATTTTCGAGTTCTTCTTGACTTAAATGCAAATCTTGAGCTTCTTAGATTCCTCTTTCTAATATTCAAAGTCCGTATCTAGATTATTGGTTGTTTGGGTATCAACTTGTACTTATCCTATTATTCGTTAATTGATGGAGAAGAGGAACTGGAAATTCAGCAGATTCGGTGTTTTACTTCTGTTTTTGCTCTACCAGAACTTGATTTTGTGTTGGTCGCTCAATGATGAAGGTAGGTACCTAATGTTTTTAAATTTATTTTTTATTTTGTTCTTTGTTTTTCTGTTTGTTTCTTGGGAAAATGGAGGCGGCCAAGAGAAAATCCAAGTTAGTGAAATTTAGTTGTGGAAATATCTTTGTTGTAGGTTTGGCTTTGTTGAAGTTTAGACAGAGAATAATGAGTGATCCGTACGGTGCGTTGAAGAACTGGAACGATGTGGATGGAGTTATTGATCCGTGTTCTTGGAACAGAGTTGAGTGCTCCGACGGCAAAGTTGTAATCTTGTATGTCTCGCCCTCTATGGATTGCTTGTTTTAGCTTCTCGCTGTAAAATTTTGACCTTTATGGCATTTTCTGTTTGTTTGCTCATTCTTGCTATTATTATTGTTATTTTGAGAATGAGGATAATGGATGTTTTCATAAATTTCTTTGTCAAGAGTGTAATTACTGAAGCTGGTGAAGTAACTCAGTGATGAAAATAAGTGCTTATTTGTTTCAAAAAGCCATTAACCTTTTTTTTTAGTTGTTCTTTTGCAATCTTAGCAGTGTCAATCAAAAAAAGCTTCTTGGTTAATTAAGCTGGTGTATTTCTAATGTCAAAAACAATTTTCTCTATGAGTTATTATAAATATAGGAAAAGAATTTGGTTAGAAATAGTCTGCATTGATAGGGAATTTGCAAAAGTGTCTACTAGTTTGAAATACAACAATTGGACCTTTGAGATTTACTTAACTTAATTCAAGCATGGAAATATTAATCTGATCCTGATTTAATTCAGAACTTGAATCTGGATTAATTTTCCATATTCAAATTATAGAAAACAATGAATGTTTGGGTGCGCGCGTGTATATGTTTAATACTGGTTTGTAAATGTTGTATGGTATTGCTATCCAGTGCTGCAAAATTGTTAGTGCATCCTTCAAAATGTCATCACACCCGGTGCGATGGTGCTGTTTTACGTTGCTTTAAAAACTTCCCTATAGTTTGATGCAAAGTTATTGGATAAAAACTTAAACTTGAAAAAGAAAGAAAAGAAAAGAAAACTTGGATAAGAACTACATTACTGCTGAGCTTTTTTTCCTTTTGGAGAGAGAGAGAGAGAGAGAGGAGTTGGGGGGCAGGGGAAGGGAATAATCCTGTTTTTTGTTTACTTAGTGGTTATCTGTACAATAATATTACTTGCTGATATGTCTGTCCTTCATTTATATTAAGAAAAATGTATAATATGCAGGAACTTGAAAGATCTTTGTCTTGGGGGAACAGTAGCTCCTGACCTCAGAAACCTTGTCTACATAAAGTCTATGTAAGTATTAACTAGGTACATTATGAAAAAAAGAAAAATGTTATTAACTAGGTAGCTGCTATTTGGAGATTTTCTCCTCCAAGATCTTTTTTTTTTTTTCAATTTTCTGTTTGGTCTCATCACTTCTTGTTTGCTGCAGTGTTTTGCGGAACAATTCTTTTACTGGTATCATTCCTGAAGGTCTTGGAGAGTTAAAGGAGTTGGAGGTGCTAGATTTTGGATATAATAACTTGAGTGGGCCACTTCCACCTGATCTTGGCAATAATCTCTCGCTAGCAATTCTGTGGGTTCATAATGTCAAACAAATTGTTTGTTGGGATTATCTTGTGCTTCTATTAGTATATTAATTGAATTTTTCTGCCAATGTTTTAGTCTTTTGGACAATAATGGGCTTCTTGGTGACTTATCACCTGAACTTCATGAGCTGAAGATGCTTTCTGAAACGCAAGTGGATGAAAACCAACTATCTGGCAGAGCTACAGAATCATCTGGCAATAAAGGATCTGCTACACGGTATGTCACTGCCATCAGAGTGTTCTCTTAAACAGCACTAATCATTTTCTTTGTTCTCACACACCTTTTGATGTTTTCATGATTTGTTTTTCTTGCGTTTCCTTTTTATTCTTCTGATTTTTATCTACATTATTTCTTTGCTATAACATGCTCTTATCATATTATGCTGTTTTCCACAAATTTTTTACAGGAATATTGTACAAACTGAATATGCAATTAACAAGCGACAGCTGCAAACCAGTGGCCCTCGAGAATCACCATATAATCGAAATAATATCTTAAATCCATTTCCGCCTCCACCACCATCTGTAACTTCACGTTTTTCCCCTAATGTGACTGCTTCTTCTCTACCACCAAATGCACCTTCCCCTTCGCCAAATGTTTCCGCCTCTGTTCCGCTTTTAGCTCCAATTCCTTCACCCTCAAATGATTCTAGAAAATCTTCCCCTTCATCAAATAGTTCCACCTCAAATCCTCTTTCATTTCCAGCTCCTTCACCCTCTACAAATTCTATAAATCCTTCCTCTTCAACAAAGAAGGTTGCAATAATTGCTGGAGGTATAGGGGGCGTGCTACTTGTCATTTCAATTATCAGCATCTTTTTCTGTACAATTAATAAGACTACTGTCAAACCCTGGACCACGGGATTGAGTGGACAGCTTCAAAAAGCATTTATAAATGGTAATTCTTCTTCCTAGATGGAAAAAGTTAAATCTATGTATTTATTTTTAATATTATCTTTACCATTTAAAAAAAAAAAAAAAAGCAATAAGGCATTAATTGTTGGATGATGACAAATGTTTCTGAAAGTTGACACCTACCAATACTCCTGCATAGAAGAGCAGGTGTTGCATATCTTGTTCTAAATACATAGAACTAGTCAAGTTAAATGTTAGAGAGAGAAGAAAAAAGGAGAAGTGTTTTTGGTGACTACTAGTCGGGTGCTTGCTTCATATTGTAAGAGTTTACAAGCTTTAATTGCTGATGTCCTCTCCTGTTTAAAAGTTTTAGATGTGACAAAATTGATATTTCATCTAAACATGAATTGGATAACTGTAACTATCATTCTATACTAACGCTTTGGAATTTTTATGATGGCTGCCATAGATGTTAATCCTTAACCATCTGCATGTACATCCAGAGAACAAGCTGGTCCACAACTTTCACTTCTTTAGTTTGCTATTGGCATCGCATTTCGATGTTTATGTTCCACTCTTTTTCTATCTATTTATATGGTTCGGATTTGCATTTCAGGTGTACCAAAGCTTAAGAGATCTGAGCTTGAAGCAGGGTGTGAAGATTTTAGCAATGTAATAGGTTCTTCACCAATTGGTACCCTGTACAAGGGAACATTGTCTAGTGGAGTTGAAATAGCCGTGGCTTCCATTGCAGTTACATGTTCCAAGGATTGGCCTAAGAATTTAGAAGCTCAATTTAGGAAAAAGGTACTCTACGAACCCTTGTGAACTATACGCGTGTATGTTGCAATCTGACATTCAATTCCTTTTGTATTTTTGTTTCAGATTGAGACATTATCAAAAGTGAACCACAAGAATTTTGTCAACCTTCTTGGATATTGTGAGGAGGAGGAGCCTTTCACTAGAATGCTTGTTTTTGAATATGCTCCAAATGGGACACTCTTTGAGCATCTACATAGTAAGCTCTTAACATTTGGTATCATTACATACAGATCAGAGATAGAAATTATCAGAAGTTACTATTCAACTACTACTAAATCAGTTTAAAAGGCATAATTCAGATATTAATTCCATAATATTGCTTATAGCTTATATAAAAACACCTACAAATGAACAGAGTTAATTTCTTTTTTCTTTTGTGCCTAGTGTAGAAAATATGCTTTCGATGCCGAATTTAATCTTATTTTATAAATGACCTTGATAGCCTTCCATTTGAGAAGATAATATGATAACGAAGAAAACACATTAGTACTTCAAATTCTCACATGACAGAAATTTTATAGGTCCAGGATCAGTGAACTGCTGGTATATTAGTTATTAACATTTCTTTCTCAATTTCCTAATATCAATGTAGAAGCCAAAACAAAAGAACAATAATAATACAGAGGACAATCTTTCATTCCAGGCAAGCATTAGAGATTGCATGAGAAATTAATAATAACATATTAAGTGTTTATTTTGTATATATATGCCTCTTTATGGAATTGCAGATGCAGAAATGGTGCTGCTTCCCTGACTTGCAAACATAATGACACATACCATTCTTCTAAATTAGATGACCAGATGATCTTTTCCCTAGTAGACATTTTTTTTTTCTTCACTTTCTCTACATTTTTAGGAAATGAAGTTCAGAGTGCTCCACTATTATGCTTTGCAATATTTATATCCTTGGGCCAATAGGATAAGGTGCTTAGAAAATTATAATATTCATTGAGCTCTTGCCCTTAGGCGGAGAGAAAAGGAGGGGAATAAAAGATTTCTTGCCCCCAGTTAAGAATGGGAGAAAATTTACTCTTGTTCAACTCTCTCCCTCTGTCTTTGTTGTCTGTTTCATTTGTATTCATTTTTATAATAGATTGTTCATCTCTACTTACAATTCTTGCAGTAAAAGAATCTGAGCACCTGGACTGGGGAATGAGGTTGAGAATTGCAATGGGCATGGCTTACTGTCTTGAGCATATGCACCAACTGAACCCACCAGTAACTCACAACAATCTTAACTCTTCAGCCATCTCTCTCACCGAAGATTATGCAGCCAAAATTTCAGATTTCAGTTTCTCAAATGTGATAACTGCAACTGAGACGGAAACATCTGGCAAGAAGCTCTTAGATTCTCCAACTGTGCAACCAGAAAGTAACATTTATAGTTTCGGTGTACTATTATTTGAAATGGTAACGGGCAGGTTACCATATTCGGTGGACAATGATTCACTTGAAGATTGGGCATCAGACTATTTGAGAGGGTATCAACCCCTTAAAGACATGGTTGATCCTACTCTTGAATCCTTCGAAGAGGGGAAACTAGAAAGAATCAGTGAAGTGATAAAATCTTGTGTGCACCCGGATCCTAAGCAAAGACCGAAAATGAGAGAAGTTACTGCCACATTAAGAGAGATTACAGGAATAATGCCGGAGGGAGCAACCCCAAAACTCTCTCCTCTTTGGTGGGCGGAGCTTGAAATTTTGTCACCAGATCAGGATGCTAGCTAAGTATAGAAAAGACCAGACTGTAAGTATGAGCTCAATATCTCATTGTTAGTAGTGTTGGTGAGGCATAAAAAAAGGTGCCTGCAAGTTATATATTTCTTTGTATCTATTATCATAGGCAATCGAGAGTTGCTTGTACATAACTTAGGAAGGGTGAAAAATTCTTGAAAATCTTTCATATTCTCTCTGTTTTTTTTTTTCTTTTTTTTTTCTTTTTTTTTTTTTAATTTTTGTTTATTTTGACCTTTTCCTGTTTGGAATTTGGGTGTTAATGCAGTACAAGTACATCAATATGTCAAGTTGGTGATATCTCTCTCCCCCTCACTCTTTCTTCTTTTTTGAGTTGTTAAGTAGTAAATAATTAAAGAAATTATTATTATATCAATGTTGGTTGTGATGGAGTGCTTGAGACTCCATCATCCTTGACCAAATTGCCATGTTGGGACATTGCCTTGCAGTACTCGAGTCGGATAGAGTCGAAGCCTAGTGGCTTTCGGAGACAAGTGGTTATATATAAAAAAAAAAAAAAAAGGAGGAGAAGAAAAGATTAGTATATATTTTAGACTAATTCAACTTTGGACATTAGCTATATTGCATTCTGCATACTCTTTCAAACTGTGCAATTTCCAGGCGGAGCAGCTGGCAGAACAAGAAAGTTTTGAAGGTCAACTCCATAGCTAACATGTAAATTATCGAACTTTTGTGCTTATCATGCCAGCTCATAGAAAGAAGAATAGCTTACGCGTATATAAGATTAATAATATATATTTTTTTTAATTTCAAGTTATAATATTATTTACCATTTAAGAAGAACAAATCTTTATATATTTCTATTTTATGTTCACTTGATATGAATAAAATTTTACTTTACTATTAATCGAATCTTGAAATAAACTAATTAAAATATGAATTTTTCATATTTCTAGTTTAGAAAATAATTACATAAAAATTAAGCTTTAACTATATTAGCTATATTTCTATATAAAAGTAGAATTAAAAATGTTTTTCAGAATTGAGGAAACTATTACTAAGGGGAAAATAAGAACAATAGGTATTTAGGTTAATTTCAGTAACTGTAAGAAATTCTCACTAAATTTATTTAGCTTTAGTCAGTAAACTTCATAAAATTTTAGGAAAAGTTAAAATACAATCTCTGTAGTTTGCAAAATACAACTAATCTGTTTCTATCTTTTAGAAAATATACTAAAATTTTCTTGTAATTTACTTCCGTTAGATTATAAGATCATTCCGTCTAAATTTTGCATATTTTCCATTAAGCACCTTATGAAATGATGAAAATACTTTTTTTATTTTTTAAAACACATGGATGAACTAGTTATATTTTTCAAATTATAGGGGCTACATTATAATTTTTTTAATATAATATTTTAGTATTTCTCATTTGACCTCTATATTTTCTTATTGATTTAAGAGAAAAGATGCAAAGATTGGATAAACGGACTTAATATTATAACAGAAACAAAATATAACAACAAATCAATCTATTTTAAAAAAAATAGGGACAGATTAATTGTATTCTGCAAATCATATGGATCGTACTGTAATTTATTTTTTAAATTTTATTACATAATAGAATAAATCATACAAACTTTTAGCAATCATTATATAGATAAATAATAAAGAGCTGCAATTTTAAATAAATAATATGAAGAAAGTGGCCTTCATGTAAATACCAACTTCTAAACAATTATAATGGTTGACATGCAAAACTTAGTAGCTCCCACGTCAATCTAAAGGATTAAGCTCTCTTATATATTCCATACTACGTGCAAATAGCCCTCTAAGCAACAGCAACTTTGCTTACTACTCTCTAATAAGCTTCCAAAACCTCTCCAAGAACATGGCAATCAAATATCTCTCAATTGTCCTATTCTGTCTCTTTCTTCTCCAACTGACTTTCCCTTCAATGGCTTCCTATGAAACCAAACAAGCTGAACCAGAAGAAAAGAAAGTTGATGTAGTCGTTGAAGGGATGGTATATTGCCAAAGTTGTGATCATTATGGTTCATGGTCTTTCAATGGGGCTAAGCCAATTCCTTCTGCTAAAATTAGTGTAATCTGCAAGAACCATAGAAAGCAAGTTAGTTATTATAAGGCAGTTGAAAGTGACGAGAATGGTTATTTCTATGCACAACTTGATGGTTTCAAAATGGGTCATAGTTTTTTAGACCATCCTCTCCAATCTTGCCATGTAAAGCTGGTTTCTTCTCCTCTTGCAAATTGCAGCATCCTTTCTAATGTTAATTATGGAATCTATGGAGCCCCTCTTCGTTTTGAGAACAAGATTCTAAGAGGAAGTCATTATGAAGCAGTGGTTTATAGTGCTGGTCCCTTGGCTTTCCGTCCAGCTCAT
Organism: Jatropha podagrica; assembly: GCA_947857235.1. Classification (NCBI taxonomy): domain Eukaryota; kingdom Viridiplantae; phylum Streptophyta; class Magnoliopsida; order Malpighiales; family Euphorbiaceae; genus Jatropha; species Jatropha podagrica. The sequence continues at coordinate 7,606 of CANUEP010180797.1, read as the reverse complement.
TGTTCTCCTGAATCTCATGTCTAATTTGATAACAAGGCACTTCATTCTGATTCCTTTTTCTTCTCTTATTGTTGAATTTGACTTCTTTTTTAATAAATTCAAATTTGTTGCAATGCAATTATGATTTGTTCATAATTGATTTGTTTTCTAAGCTCAACTTCTGAAAAACAGAAAAACAGAATAAAAAACCTGAAACAGAAATGATATTAAACACTTCCAGAAATGGTAATTTCTTCACCAGAGGATGCAAGTAAGAACAGGATAGCATAATACGTTATTTCTCATTGCAATAAGAAAAATTCCAAACGATTCTGACAAAATTAGGAATGTCATTACCAAGCATTTCAGACACATAAAAAAATGTTTCATTCAAGATCGAAACTGCTAAACTATATATTAGCATATGTTTTCTGCCATGTCTAACACGCAAGCTCTATAGCCTAAACTACCACAGGAAGTTCCATAACCAGCTTTTGCATTCCTGCCTGCCTTTGATCTGGATTCATAAAAACACATGGAAAGATGGAAAAGAGAAAATACAACAAAAGAAGAACCGAAAAAGATTACAACACATCAATACTGCACCTCTATAGAAGAAGCAGGCCTCTCTACGACGGCTTTTAAGGACCTCATAATTAGATTTTGAGAAAAGAAATACTCATGTATTAATTTATTATTTTCTCTAGTATTTATACAGTTTGCACAATATCTATAGGTTTGAGTTTTTCGACCTAAGTGGTCCTTCCTGGTTTCCTCATTTTTTTTCTGCATGGGCTCCAACTCTGGGCTGCTTACTTGGGCTTACAAGTGGTGGGCCAACATAAACAACAACCTTCTCTCCTCCACAAATATATTCTTTCATGGGCTCTCTTTCGCCGATCGACTCTTTCTATCTTCTCACTGATCATTATTCATTTGTATCTCCATCTCGAGGAAGAAAACTTATCCAAAAAGAGTAAATTAATTATAAGCAATTTGTTATTTCAGAAACACTTGATTCTTAGTAGACTGTACTTGACAAAACATGAAGATACAAGACTTGAGCATGACTTGGATCATAACAGATCAATTCTACGTTTGCTTCAAACAGAAATTTCCTGCAATACAAATAACGCTTGTCCCTAAAAGTCTAATGGCATTCCGAACATCTTATTTATATCATCCATTGCTTCTTTTGTAAACATAGTGGGCTCAAACAAGTCTGAATCACTTAAACTAGATGACTTTGGCTGAACCTTTTGAGTTTCCAAATCATCATCAGGAAGTATTGAGAACCCACCAAAATCTTGTTCTTGTTTTGTACCTGGTGCTTTCTCCTGCTTCTTGGGTCGTTTTCTCCTTACAAAATCTATTGGCTTCCCAAACATGTTATTTATATCATCCATAGCCTCCTTCAAGTTAATTGTGGGCTCTACTAACCCATGATGGCAAACATTTTCCACTGCTGGCTCATTTAAGATGGTAGATCCAACAAACCTATGCACAACTGTGTCTTCTCTAAGTTTTACTTGGGGAAAGCTCTCTGTGTCAATATCATCTGGTAGATCCTTAGGACACGGAAACACAAAAGCATTAAAGTGCCGAGCAGATGAGCAAGAGCCAGAATTGTCATTCTCATCGGTTCTTTCTTCATTCTCACCACTTTCTTCTTCATCAATGAATATTTGAAGTGGTTTTTGCTGCATCATTGAAACATCCTTTTCTTCTTTTTGATATGATGACGCGGTTTCATCACCTAAGCTTTCGTCAACAAAGACATTGAGTACATTGTTCGAATTGTTTTCTTTCACTTGACTTCTTTGTGATCTTCTATTAATTGGGGCAGTCTCTATAGGTTCTTTAAACATGTTGTTAATGGCATTCATGGCTTCCTTCATGTTTATAGTTGGGTCCACCAATCCATGATGGCAGGCATCTTCTGCTTCGGATTTTCCAACTATAGCAGTGTCGACGAACTTCACCACAAAAACTGTATCATCACCATGAAACATCCTGGTTTTGTCTGATTCTTTTCCAGTGATCACTTGCTGCTCAGATACATCTCTTGCTCTCATCTTCTGGTCATGGTCCTTCACTGATGCATCATCAACTAATCTAATATTAGATGAATTTCCCGAAGTTCCCACATTCTTAGATTCATTCAGTGTCTTTTTTGGCTTATGCTCAAAGTTGTATGAGTTGTTCTCTTCAATCTTCCTGGCTGAAAGAGGTCTTCTTCCGGTTCTACTACCTTCCTGGTGCCACAGGTCATTCAAAAGTTCGAAAATAGACTCAGACTATGACCGAAGGAAATTTCAGCATGCAAAAATAAACCACTAACTTGACCTTCTTGTTCTTGTGTCTTTCCATGCGATGAAGGAATTGATCATATGATTTCTGTAATTCACCAATAGGCTCTGCAAGGCTTTTTGATGGAGAACTTAGATTAGGATAAAAAAAAAAAAAAACATTATTTATGGATTAAATATCCCCAGCAGTGAGATTTTTTTTCACCATTTTTACAATTCTCTGCATGAGGCAGGCACAATAAGAGGGCAAGTTTGGTTTTAGTTTCTCATGACTGACTCCATTTCACAACAAAGTTTAGTTTAACTTCTGTATGCCTAAAAAAATGTAGTATAGCTTCTAATAGTTCCAATTTTTAGCTTATCAAGGGACATGAAGTCAGAAGGTGATAGTAATATCACATGAAAAAAGTGCTTGAAAAACTCAACTACAAAATATTATTTCTTTGGCAAACTAAGCCTTTGCCTATATATATAAAAATAAGCAAGTGCCCTCTAAAACTCCTACAACATCTAAGGAAAAAGCAATCTTCATTTAGGCTTCTTCCTGCTATGATAGATTTGATGGGTGATGAAATATAAATATCTACTAGCAACATCAAAAAACCACATTGAAACTTTGAAAATATTTCTTTGAGTCTAGGGGGGAATGACACTTACTTTTGCACCCCTAAAAGGTACATTTTCTCAGCTTCCTCAAATTTCTTCATCTTCTCATAGTAAAGAGCATATGCTTGGTAGAACAATGATCGTTTTAACCCTATGGAATTCATTTCCATGGTTCTCAATAACGCTCTTGGTTCATCCATGTAATCCATCTATTCAATACCATTTTGAAAAGAAAAATTTTAAATAATTAGTTACCAAACTCCAGCCATTACCAAGAATGATTTGTGAGGAAGCTTTCACAAATAGGAAACAGATAGAAACTTTACCAAAAACATTTTCATTGATCCATTAATTTTCCCAAAGTTTGCATTTTTATGAAAATAATAAGTAGCAAATCTAAAATCACAAAATTCAAAATTTCCATTGTTCGTTTATTTTCTTTGCTTAATTGAATTAACATAAAAGTGATTGTTACTACTGTTTCCGAATACATAAAACAATTACTGCTTTGGAATATAAAGTACTGCAATTTGAGCCATTTTTCAGTGTCAGTTTCTTTTCAGATATTCATCCAAAGACCAGCCAAAAGACTAAGAGAAAAAAACTAAAAAAACCCAACTTCAAACAATCTTGAAAGAACAGAGTTGCATTAAAAACATATCAAACAAACTAAACAAGAGCCATAAAATAAAACTTAACATCCCAAATGAAGAGAAAGAAGTACAAAAACCAAAGCGAAAAACGACTTGAATAAAGCGATTTACCAGCTGTAACCAAACACGAAGATATCGTACGTCGTTTTTATAGCGAAAATCGGACTCAAATGTCTGTGTGCATTTCTGCAAAAACCTAGGCAGCATTTGGTTCAAAATATTTGAAGGCAGAGTGTCTTTCATTTTCTTGATGCCCCTGCAAATAAAACTCGATTCAACCTAATGTATATAAAGCAAAAACGTAGAGAAAGCGAGAAAGAGAGAGTAGAAATACCGAAGCCAGGGAAAAAGAGGGTCTTTCCCAGAGTAGGATTTGATATCTGAAACTACAGAGGAGAACAGATCGTTGTGAAGCGGGTTTGTGGCCATCAATATTCTTTTTCTTAAGAGAGAAAGAAGGGATTGAAAATGGCAGTGATTTTTTTATTTCTCTATTCAAGTTGGTGACACAGAAGAGGAGAGAGACCTCTCTCTGCGTTTTTGAATTTGGGTGCTAGAGGCGCTGGCTTCAGTGAATTTTGAAGTCACTCGTGTGTCATGCTCTATGATCAAAGTAATAGACTAATGGGTGTTTTAAGTTGAGCAACCATACACGTGGGAAGGGGGGCTTGGGCTAATTGGTAAATTTTCAATATGGTAAATTTGATGAAATTTGCTTATATTTTGGCATGAAATAAAAATTTTACACTCTTTATTCTATAAAAAGGTTGTTTTTAGTCAATTTTTTATAAATAAATTCTGAACTAATAAGTTGAGAAAAATAATATTTTTCAGATTAACAATATTTACAAATGACTGTCCTCACAATATAATATTAAGGAAGTAAATATTTATTTAATAAACAATCAAGGTTTTGTTTGTTTATTTGATTGTATTCTGAATTAAAAAGTTAAATTTTTTAATGCTTGAATTCTAAAAAAATTAACTTTATTTTTAAAAATTAAGTTAAAACTAAAAAATCAAACCAACCTCTAATTCTACAAACAATTTGATTTGATTTGATTTTTTTTTCCATAAAAATTTTATATATACTAATTTAGTAATTTCATTTCATTTAAGCCGAACCAACTGAATCCTTCTCTATTTTTATTGCTGTTATCAAATAATTTCAGTTTTCTTTTGCATTGAAATGTTTTTAATGAAAAAAATAATTTAATATTTTATAGAAAAAATGTTTTCAAATAATATTTATATGTATATAATAGAAGGAGCTCCAATTCAGTTTGGAGTCTTGTCTTTGGACTGGATCAAGCCTGAACCAAAATGCTAAAGTGAGTTGGGCCCAACATCTGGAACAGCCCTATTAATAGCCCATTAGCAGTGATTAAATTGAAAGAAAAGAAAGAATAACGATATTGGAAAATGAAGGAAATTTACTAAAGTATAGGGACTTCATTGCAAAGAACAATAAAAAACTTCAGAGAAATATTTAGAACCGCAGTCTCTGAGTCTCCATAGTTTGTACAGTGCTTATCGTCCAAGTCACTTATACTCTTCCTCAGTCGCCGTTTGCTCTGAATCCGTTTCCATGGAAAAACCAGACCCGATTCTACAAAACCCTAACAATGATGAGGAAGAACTTGACGAAGAAGACAATGATGGAGAAGAGGAAGAAGAAGAAGAGGAAGAAGACCTTGAAGAGGAAATCGAACCTGAAATTCCAAAGCCTCAAACCCGACAGCCTCAAGCACGAATAGACCGCTCAAAGCTAGAGAATCTCTTCCGTCGGATACAGACTGAAACGGTGCCTCTTCGAGTTCACGATGTGATCATCAAGGGGAACAACAAGACCAAGGAGTCCTTAATCGAAGCAGAGACGGCGTTACTTAAGAACGTTTCGTCAATGCAACAGTTGCTTGAGGCTTCGAAACTAGTGAATTTCAAGTTGCAGGCGCTTGAAGTCTTTGATTCGGTAAGGATCACCCTCGATTCTGGGCCGCCAGAGCTTCCCGGTACGGCTAATGTGATAGTTGAGGTCGTGGAGACTAAGAGTCCAGTTTCTGGAGAAATCGGTGCTTACACGAAAGGCGAGGTATATTTCTATGTTCTATTTGGCTTTATATTCGTATACTTTCCTGGTATGTGGCATCAATTGTTTGTTGGCCGCATTGCATTTGATAAGGTTTCTATAGCTGAAAATGACGATATTGCAGTGGTTAATTGATGAATTTGGCGTTCAGCTAGCTAGAAACTGGAGGATAAATTGAAACGAAATTCAAAATTTTATGTCTATAGTATTTGTGTTGACAGAGACTTATGGTTTTGAACGGTATTATGTTTCTCGCTTATGTCTTGGTTAAGTGATTAATTTTGATTCTAATGAATGTGCGTGCAACTCACAGAGAGGCAGGAAATTTGTTGTGGTTACATTGAGTTGGATTTAGTGGTTATCAGATTGTTGGAAACAATAATTAACAAGTAAAAGTGTGCTTATCTTGGTTTGGGTTTTGTATATGCAATATAATGTGGATTATATGGATGTATCTGTATGCTTTTTATCATGGGTTTTGTTACACTGTGTTGATCTGTGTTTTTTCTATTTAAATTGCGGAGGGTTGGGTTTTGTTATTGTAGTCTCTGGTTCCATGATAGCTGATTCAGTGCTGTGTTTAGTTGCTGAAAAATTTCAGAAAATTTGAAGGAGAGTTTTATTGGTTTGTTATTGAGTCAGCTACTGCATAATTCGAAATTTAAGTTAGTGTGAAGTGAACAATGTATGTATGTTGAGAGAGATGAAAGTAGGAACTTGGGTTCTTGTGGAGTTGGAAGTTTTGGGTGGTTGATATAGCCATATCGTGGTATGTGTGCTGCATTATAATCCCATTAGTTACTTCTAATAGCTGGAGTATTCTGTATTTGCATGTGTGGAAGGCTGATGATTTGATCCATGAATGATTGTATGTGATCTAGTTTTCTGCTGCTGGATAGGAATTGTTCAATGGTTGCTATTATTTTGTGACCTGAACCATTTTTGTGCATGGAAACTTGCATTGAAGTTTGGAATTTGATTCACATATATAAAACATAAAATGTTCGTCACTAGATTCATTTTTAAGTATATGGTCTGAGGTGTATGATGATTTTTGTAGGCTAGATCTTCAACAGTTGAAGGGACTCTCAAGTATAAAAATATATTTGGCTATGGAGATCTTTGGGATGCGTCTTTGGCTTTTGGTGGTGAGCACATGGCTGAGGTAAGTGCTGGTGTGTATTTGCCAAGATTTAAGGGACTTGTAACTCCATTGACAGCAAGAGTATTCCTGCTCTCCCAAGATTGGCTAAAATTTTCATCTTTCAAAGAACAAGCACTGGGCCTCTCGCTTGGTTTAGTTTCAACCAGAAAACATGACTTGGCATACAACCTTTCATGGCGCACCTTGACAGATCCATCACAAATGGCGTCCAGATCAGTAAGGAGGCAGCTTGGCCACGGGTTACTTTCGTCATTGAAGTACACGTTTAGAATTGACCGGAGAAATTCATCTCTGAGGCCAACACATGGATATTCTTTTGTTTCCACCACCCAAATTGGTGGCCTTGCACCTGATAGTAGGAGCTTACGGTTTTGGCGCCAGGTTTGATGCGCATTTAATGCTTGATCTCATGTTCTTGTTATTTACTCTATCAAGTTTTTTCCAGTACTTTTTTTCTGGCTTCCTTCTTAAAATACTCTGTATATGTTTTATTTGACATTTGCATTTTAGCTCTGAGGATTTGTTTTTTTTTTTTTTACCATCTTAAATCCTATTATTGCAGAATCAGATTATATTCTAGGTTGTGATCTTTCATATAAAATGACGTGTTAGGTTCTTGAGAAAGGTTTGTTAGTTACTTTGTTTCTCTTTAGTTGTATACAACGTATAATCAATCTCATTAGTTAGTAGTACTTTACATTTTTTATATAGTAAGAGGGGGGGGGGGGGGGGGGGGCGGGGGATTAAAATAAAAAAAAAAAAATAAAAAATTTATATATAAAAGTATGAAAATTTATCAAAATTA